>PVHP010024073.1:0-26672 GCA_004024765.1 Zapus hudsonius
TGGTTCTTAGAAATTGCCAGACACATGGGAAGACGAGCTACAGGAACTTGGATACAGTGAGCGCAAGAAGGGGGCAGACATTTGATTTGAAATGTCCCGAGACCAGGCATTGAAGGGAAAGGGGAAGGAAGGGGGTGGAGAACAAAGGCGGAGAGGTCAGGAAGGAAGGAAGGAAAGAAAGAAGGAAAGAAAGAAAGAGAGATTGAAAGGAGGACAGATCATAGCTTTTGGAGAAAGAGTGAAGCTTCCTGTTGACTCTTAGAGAAAGGAAGAGTGGATGTCTGAGCATGAACTATTCTTCCCAATCCTTTTAAGATTGTTTCAAAATATACGTTTGATGATTTTGTTAAATAAAACTGCTTGAAGTCGATTGGAAGTTGGCTGTCTTTCATTTTCGGAGGAAACTGGGATTGTCTGTCTCCCAGCTGGTGCTGGCCCAGACGATTCAGAAATGTGTCTGCTCTAGAGATCCCGGCAGAGGCTCGAGGAGGCCGTGGAAGCCATTCTTATTACTCACATTGTTGTGATTGGCACATGGGCTGGAGCGGCCCCATGTGGCATTTGCATCACTGAGGAGAGACCTGTCCTCTGCCTTCAGTTGAGAAGACCAAGACAGGACACTAAAACAAGGTGGGATTGTGAGTAGGAACTTGCAAAGTATGTCGCTTCCCTGGTGATAATCATGGATTTTCTTTGTCTTTTCTTTCTGTCTTGATCAAAATGTGTCAAAGAACCCTATGACTCATAGTGTAGTTAAAATAGACAGCTCATTTGTGTGTTAATTACTCCATGGTCTGTAAATGCAGAACAGTGGGATACCTTGGGATATGTTACAAGTTAATACATGCACACACGTGCTCCTTCTGTTGTATGAGAAGAGACCTCTTAATGCCTTTCCACATTTATTTATATCCAAGAGGTTCAGTCATAACTGTGTCCTTAGGGGTCAAAAAAGCAGGTGACTTCTGAAGCAGAGTCCTCACCTGAGGCTGGCTGTCTGTTCTTGACCAAGGCTTTCATTAGCACATAGGCTGGGAAACTCTTGCACATGAAATAAGAGTCCTCTGACCTCGATTTTATTACTCCAACCCTGTCTGAAAAGGGTTTTGCAACTGGGATGGGAAGCAGAAAGGCTATCTTTGCTGTAAAGCAGGCCAAACTTGCTGAAGTGGATTTTGGTTAAAGGAATGTGGACACACTGCAGACATCTTGCACAGAGGCCAATTCCTGCAATGATGTGGTCAGATGTGGTAGAGTCCAGCTGTTTCCTCTAGGAGGGAGGCTTTAGTCAGCCCACAGATCAAGTGCTGTGTCTGAACTGGCTCCAACCATCAAGCCTGTGGAAGATCACCATCCCCAGTGTGATGGAGTTGGGCAAGAGAAGTTACAGATGAAGACTCAGCTTTGAAAAATCAAAGGAACACAGCGGTGGAATATATACTTATTTCCCCTCTGCCCCTCTGAACTGTCAGACTACAGATTTAAATAATAAGACATTGTGATTTTTGTTACATACATTACCACAAATACTATTGGGTGAAATACCATTCTGCCCTCTACATGGAACTGTGCCCCAGCATACTGGTGAGTGGGATTCAGAGTTAGGCCTCCTGAGTTCAAATCTACCCGTGACACACTTCCATGGAATGTTGGCTAAACCTTCCTAAGGACATTTTTTTTTATCTTAAATATATATTTATTGTCCATAATGTGTTACATTATTCAGTGGGCAAACAATGAGTTGTTATCCCCAATTCCCCAATTCCCCCCCCTCCCCATCTCCAATCAGCTGGATATCCTCCTTCGTGTACCATCTGGATCAGTCCTTGTGGCAGGGGACCCTGGATAGCCTAATATTCAGCCCGGTCCTCCTGGCCCAAGTGTGTTGTTGCTGAAGGGTGCCTAAGGCCATTTTTTTAACATAGTGTGAAAGATTTCCTTCATGTATAATAGTACTTGCCTCCAAGAGTTCTTATGAAAATGAAATAAAGTAATGCATTTTTAGCACTTAGAAGAAAGTTCTTTTTCTCTGAATTTTAATTGGCTGTCATTTGCTAAAGGCTGCTGCTACTTGCATAGATTTTTTCTAAAAAAAATAGACAAAATACCAAGCTTTATTTGAAAATGTGCATAATACTCCCCCACCACCCTTTTTGTCTCCCCTCCCCATCCTGATCCACTGAACCCTCTTTTCTCCCACTGTTCTCTCTGATACATTGATGTCTTTTTTTGCTCTCTGTCATCCATGAGAACGTGTTGCTGGGCCCAAGTGTGGCTTGCATTTATCTTAACTCTTTTGGTGGGGTGGAGCAATAGACTGATAGAGATGGCAGATGAAGGGAAAGTCGTGTGAATGTTATACTTTCATTCACACACGCGTCATTCTATTACAACAGTATGTCAAACTTTGTAAATACCCCTTGCACTGAAACAGTGGAGACACAATCTTCTGTAATGAAAGCAATCCAAAATGTCTCCTGTAGACTTTACATATCTTACTGCTTTCCAAGCAAAATAAGAAATTCATTTATTTCTAG
This sequence comes from Zapus hudsonius, assembly GCA_004024765.1. Lineage (NCBI taxonomy): Eukaryota > Metazoa > Chordata > Mammalia > Rodentia > Dipodidae > Zapus > Zapus hudsonius. The sequence continues at coordinate 2,538 of PVHP010024073.1, forward strand.
AATCAGGGCTGTATATTTATTTTTTTTCCTGTGTGTACATAGAAAAATGCCATCCAGCTTGTTTAAGCACGTTCTAAAAGTTTGCAATTGTCAAGACCAAAATTAGCAGTGAAGATAATGTACATCTTTCTAATACTTTTTGATGCTTTTTTTGAAAATTTATTGATTGTTAATAATTAGACACACAGCATGAACAAGTCTTGGGTTGGTACCCCAGTTCCCTCCACCCTGGCCCCAACTCACTGAGGGCTCTCTAATAATTTTTGGTTGAGTTCCACAATATAGTAATATTTCATGATGTCAGGAGAGTCAGATAACTCCCGTCACGTGGTGATACTGTTGAAAATCTAAATAATGTATTACTCATTGTAAGACAAAAAGGAAGAATGTGAACAAAATAAATTACAATACAAAGTTCTATAGATTTTTAAAGAAATGTAGTCAAATGAAAATGGAATGCACCAAGTAATGGAAACAGAATGAGAAGTCTTTGCGTTTCAAGGATGGGACATGCATACTTTAAAGGCACTGTTGTTTTAGATTAAAGATGATGATCAAAATATGAGAGCAAACATTTAAATAATGAACACATATATAGGTATTAAATGCTAATGCAAACGAATGTACCCCAGCTTCCCCAGGTCCTCATTTCTGCTTTAAGTTCTCACATTCATCTCTATAGTTCCATCTGCTATCCTGGTACCTTTGTACCTGGACTTAAACAACACCTATTGGTTTCTTGCTATGAAAGATGAGGACTGAGCTAAGAGATCTCTCCTTTTTTATAATTATAACTTATTTCTTGGTTATTTTAGGGTACTATTTTAATATTAAATATTTAAGGTAACATCAAATCTAGTATAACTTTTATTTCTTATATTTTAAGACTCTATCTTAATATTTGATATTTGACTTAATATTTTAAGAACTTATGGTTCTTGGATCAGCTACTTTATTACCTTCCACATCTTTCCCTCTGACTCGTTTCTGAAGTTATGTCATCTATGACATTACTTTCACACTGGGAGTTGAGAACATTACCCTTTCATTTTGTAACTGTGGTAAATGGTAAGATCATCCATGGTTTGGCTGGCAAATGATTTTAAATATTAAAAAAATAAAGACTGTTCATTGTACTACAATTTTTCAAACACACAGGGACCATCTCCTAAATATCATGCTCTGTAGGGCTGAAATGATTATTTTAGACTCTTTTTTTGTTAGCTTTTTTTCACCTTGTTATATATGTTGGTACTCCATAAATGCTCTCACTTTTGGTCAGACAATATGTCCCGAGTTTTGCTTGAAAATCATTGTTCCACAGGGCACCATGCAAAGGCTCAGGGGTTCTGTGAAGTGGTTCCAAGGATTTGGTTTGGGACTGGACTGGATCCAATGGAGATGTTGTAATGGGCTGTTGATGGGGAAGGTTTGAGGCAGTTGACTTTGGCCTGAATTACCATATTAATTCAAGAGAACCTTCATAAAATTTAGTAGGTTTGAGTACCCCTCCCCCTCTATCCTACATTCTCTTACTTTCAAGATTTTGAGTTTGTCCAGGAAGTTCTGAATAATGCTGTTTGAAAGCATACTATTTTGACACAGGAGGACAAAGGGTTGTGCACCATTCACTTAAATTCTTAATAACTTTATTTATTTATTTGGAGAGAGAGAGAGAGAGAGAGAGAGAGAGAGAGAGAGAGAGAGAGAGAGAGAGAGAGAGAGAGAGGAGAATGGGAATACTCAAGGTCTCCTGCCACTGCAAACAAACTCCAATTGCATGTGCCCATTTGTGCATCTGGCTTTACATGGGTATTGGAGAATTGAACCCAGGCTGCCAGGCTTTGCAAGCAAGCACCTTTAACTGTTGAGCTATCTCTCTAGCCTTCTTAATATCATTTTTCTTTGTCTCTCCTGGGTCCTCTGTAAAGTTGGCTGAGTTAAAAGATGTGTTAGAATTTAGGTCAGATGATTCTATTCTGATGGTAAGCTTTTTCATATGTGAAACTGTGTATGTCTCTTATTTCATCTAATTGATACACACATGATGGAGACAAAGCAGACATTTTATTATCCCAATGTGTGCTGAAAATACATGAAGACCCAGAGAGGTCATACAGTCAGACATCTTTTAAGCTGCTATCTAGTCATCATTCCCTCTTCCACCTTGAAATAGACCCAGGCTGCTGGGTTTGCAGGCCAGGTTTCCGTGTTTCCACCCATTTTCCTCCCTGATTCTCCATCTGTCCTTAGTCTCAGCCATTCTGCAGTGTGTGATGTGTGTTATTGTATGACAATGGTGAAGGGCAGGGAAGAGACTTGAACTCAGTCCTCAGTCCTGCTTGAGGCTGAAGGACTGGTCAGACAGGATTCACAAGGGTCTGTAGCTGGGTGTGTAGGAAGTGTGGCTGTGTTCCAACTGAGAAATATATCTTAGCTGGGCACTTACTCGTATGGAAGATGTATTCTTGGGGTTCTGCACTATTTCTACTAGCAAGTCCTGGAGTATTATTTAATTTGTGGAATGCATTGCAAAACATCTGCCTGAACTTCATCAACATTTAGCCCCAAAGAATACCGCAGAGTGAAGCGAATGGTTTCTTTTCAGTCTTTGTGTTTCATTCTGACTTTCTTTCCAGTGTAGGAGTAGCTAGACTTTTACTCAGCTGCTAAAGATGGATCGTCTGGATTCTGAATGGAGGCTTTGCTCCAAGATCCATCATGAGCTGTCTGTACACCGTCAATTCAGAAAGAGCGACACTGCTTTTATTTCCCTGCAACTTCTGTTATCAACTGTTTTTCTAACCTTTTGCTGAAGAAATATTTACCTGTTTTGGATTTTGTGTTTTATGACTGATGGTCCAGTTTGCATTCCTGTAATTTTGGTGAAAAGAGGAATGTCTTAACATTTTAGAGGCGTGCTGGGCCTTAGAAAGAGTTTTGCAGTTTGTGAGAGAAGACTTTTAAAGTCCTTCCAATAGATTTTAATAAGATCTTCCTTGAGGTTGGTAGAAAGTTTACTGTTTTAGTTGGATTTATGTAGCTCCATGGACTTCTGCAGCATTTCTAGGCTTTCTTTTCCAGACGCACCACATGAACAAATGGTATCAAAATGTCCTAAACGACTAAGCTCATGTTGGGTCCCATGACTTCACTGTTTTCTCTTTGCCAGGATTCATTCTGTTTAATAACTTAGGGATGGTTAGTACTTCCATTTGGGCATATCTTCTTCTTTTTTAAAATGATGGAATTCTGTGCTTTTGTTTCAGACCTAATGTCTGTGGATCACGTTATAATGCTTACTGTTGTCCTGGATGGAAAACCTTACCTGGTGGAAATCAGTGTATTGTCCGTAAGTAAATAGATCACCTGTCAGTCTGTACATGATTTTTGGTTCGGACTGCATGGGGGTTTTTGACAATCTCATCCCTTGTAACTGCTTACCATTAATAGGTTTACAGCTGAGTCAAACAGCCTTAAGACTTTCCTACTTTTTCTGAACTTAGTGTGGGAAATACATGAACGTTGTCAAAGCATTGTCATACTTTAATTTGTGACTTCCTTTAGAACACTTCTAGATATAGAGAATGGAGCCAACTGAGATACTTTGATCAAGGATGTGTGCTGTTGGCAGTGTATCCTCACTGGATTCCTTAATTTCTAACTTTGAGTGGCCAAGGCCAAAAACAGGTCTAACTCTTAGAGAGCAAAGGCAGAGGCTTCTGTTAATGAACAGGATGCAGTCGCAGCTGGCTGTGAGAGTGTGTACCATTATTACTACAGCACTCCAGAGTCCGGGACAGGAGGATAAAGAGCTTGCAGCCAACCTGGGCTACACAGCAAGATGCTGTCTAAAATCAAAAATCACTAAGAGGGAGATATAATGGTATTGGAATTTTCTAGATGAGCTGGACAACAGAGCCCTTTCCTGAGTTTTTTAGAATTGTCTGAGAAGTGTTTTCCTCAGGCACCAAATTAAATGTTGATGTGATTCTTTGACAGCATGTCTTATCACACCTTCCAGTCTCCATCTGGGGTCTTTTGATGTTTCAATGTGTAATCCATCTATTGTATGACTTTATTCTCTTACATCGTGCTGGCCTCTTACAAGGGTCCTTAGGAGTTTGAGGAAAGGGGTTCACCATGCAATTAAGTGTAAGGAGTGGTGGCCATATCTTACTGTGCTCATGAACATAAATCGTTTGCCATTGAATTTGCTCTTCTGAAAAGTAGCAGAGACTGGAACCTGCATGACGTTAGCCTCTGGTGGGGAGGGGCATGAAGTTGTCACTATGTCCCTCCTGAATGCATCGCCTCCTGACTGTAGAATTAAGGAGTTTTCCAGACTGTCCCTCAGGCTATCAGTATAACTCAGAAGGGGGCAAAGATTAAACATGTATAATAAAGTTGTCTCCCAAGAACATTGCTGTAAGTTTGCACTATTAACTCAGATATAAAAAGAGTTCTTGTGAGACTATGCAAGATCCCAAGAGGCAAGATTTTTATGTTTTGTTTTCTTTTTGTAGCTTCTCCAGGGATTTTGATAGACTGGGTGCTGCTGAGTAAAGCAGAAATATTGAGAGCCGCCCGTATGGATAAGGGAATTACTTATTTTGAAGCTAGAGTTTATTTAGTTCAGCAGACCTGCTTTGTTAATGAATGTATCCAAGGCTTTACATTATATAGACTATGATGAAGGTCACGAAGGGTTGTCCAGACCTCCTCATTTGAGTCCTATTAACTAGCCACGTGCTGAATCCATATGCCAACAGACCTCTGGTTTTATTTGCAGCCATTTGTCGGCATTCCTGTGGGGATGGATTCTGTTCGAGGCCAAATATGTGCACTTGCCCATCTGGTCAGATATCTCCGTCCTGTGGCTCCAGATCAAGTGAGTCTAACATGTAATTACCTATAATATTATTTATGTGGTCATGCCCTATTTTCTCCCAAATTTGCTTTTAGTGTTCCTCTGCCTGCAATCTACTTTTTCCCACTAGAACATCTGCCTTTTCTAGGTTGCTCAGAGAACTTCGAAAGGCTTTCGTGGATTGGACCTCTTGCTTCCCTTCTTCATTCTCTTTAAAAAATATTTTTTATTTGTGAGGGGAGAGAGAGAGAGAAGGAAAGAGAGAGAGAATATAGCTATGCCAGGGCCTCATCCCACTGTAAGTGAACTCCGGATGCATGTACCACATTGTAATCTGGCTGTTCATGGGTACTGGGGAATCAAATCCAAGCCAACAGGCTTTTCATGCAAATGCCTTTAGCTACTGAGCCATCTCTCTAGCCTGACTTCTTCATTCTTTATGGGAAAATTACCTATGGAGTATAGTTTATAATATAGGAATAATATCAATATTGTGGCCTCTGTAGGTATGGCCATACTCATCTTGTATCTTCATTGTAAGCATTATGAAAGGCACTCACCGACATGATCCCTTCATGAACATTTTTGGCTTTAGAAAACTAGTCTTTTTCCTTTGTGGTACTGAAATATGAATCTGATCTGACAAAAGCAAAGCAAAACAAAACAAAAAAAGTATGCAAAACCCAGGGCCCCTGACTTTACAAGAAGAAACCAAGAAGTTAATATGAAGTTCGTAAGGTTAATCTGTCATGAAGGCATTTGAATAGGCATTTGTTCATTCTCTCTTGCAAATAAATACCAGTTCATTCTAAAGAACATTTGCTTCCTTATTTTATTTTTGTCTCTTTAAGTGTCAAGTTCACAGTAGTGAACCAATAGGAAATGAGGGACTGGGAGGCGAATCATTAGTTATTTACATGCCCAAGTTCATATCTATCCAGCCAGGTCCTCAGGGTCACAGCCATTTCCAAGGAAAAGCATGGACATTCCTGTTCCACTTCCAATTTCTGTGGAGGAAATACACTTCCTTTGCAGTGGGTTCTGTTTTGATAAGATTTTCAGGAAAACCGTTGTGGAGAATAGAGACGACAGTGTTCACACTCCCAGCTTGTCGATTCCCCAATGCCCATAAGAGAGCCAGATGCACAAAGTGGAGCATGTGTCTGGAGGTCATTTGAAGAGGCAGGAGGCCCTGGAATGCCCACTCTTTCTCTCTTTCTCCTTCTCTCTCTTAAACAAACAAATAAATAATTTAAAACATTATTGTCTTAGACTAATCCCCTTGAAGGATCGTTGTCTTAACAGCTTGAAAAATTAAAGATGAAAAAATAATTCTTACTTTATCCTAAGAAAAAAATTTATACTTGATATGTGACAGGGGTGAGGGAGGTCTGGCAAGTTGTAGATCTCTCAGCTCTTGCTCTTCTCATCTGAAGGCAGAAATGATGGAAGGAGGCTGTGCTTTCTTTCAGGTAGTCTTTGACTTGAGTGTCCTGAGCCTCTGAGAAAAGACATGATCTTTCAATGGACTAAATAAGGGGATGTATTTCTATATGATTTAACTTGAACTACCATCTAGCAATTCTTTCAGGACCAGGAAGATGTGGCTTCCCTTCGTCCTGGTACAACTGGTCATTGAGGCACCAGAGCAAAAGAAAGAGTAGTTAGGCAAAGTCAGAACACACTTTATTCTATATTTCCATTCTAGCTTTATTTAGAACCTTACTGTCACGTTTCTGAAGCTAGAGCTGGATATTGAGTCATGATTTACTGATGAACGAATTTACTTCAGTTCTCTTTAAATATATGTAACATACATATGCTTGTAATACTAGGATTAAGGAACTTTATATATATATATATATATATATATATATATATATCATTGTAAACTTTTCACTATATCGATCTATATATTTGTCTCAGTTTATTTAGGCTGACATAACACAATACCTTAGACTAAAAAATGTATAAGCAATATAAATTTGTTTTATGGCTCTAAAACATCTGGAAGTCCAAGATCAGAGTGCCCACAGATTACAAGTCTGATAAGATATTTTCCATGGAGGTCACCTTCTGTGTGTTTGCATATGGCAAAAGGGCAAACAAGCTCCTCTTCCTCTTTCTTAAGGGTCTCAATACCATTAAGAAAACTCTACCGATATGATTTAATCACCTCCAAAAAGCCCCTCCCATTTTACTGCTGCACTGGGCTTAATAGATGAAATTGGCATGGGGGTGGCTGGGGAGAGGATACCAACCTACATATGTACAATTATATGTAATATATTACTGTAAAGTTGTTTCTTGTGTTTTATTATTTCGTTTTATTTAGAAATCAGTTTTATGCTCATCTTGGTTTATGTTCTACACAACGTTATTTTATTTGAAAAATATTTGTAGCTGGACATGGTGGTACACACATTGAACCCCAGCACTTGGGAGGTAGAGACAGGAGGATTGCCATGAGTTCCAGGCCAGCCTGGGACTACAGAGAGTGAGTTCTAGGTCAGCCTGGCCTAGAGTGAGACCCTACCTTGAAAAAAAAATCCCCCATAAATTATTCGTATTCATTTGCACAAGTGTGTGTATGTGTTTATTTGTGTTTGGGGACACGCCCAATTCTCTTTGTCACTGCAAAGAAACAACAGACTCGTGCACATCACTTTTTGTGTCCAGCCTTCATTTTATTGGAGAATCGATTTGGCTCACAGGCTTTGCAAGGAAGAGCTTTTAACTGCTAAGTCATCTCCCCAGCCCTTTCTACCCATTTTAAAGAAGACCTAGAAACGTAAAGATTAAGTTTCTAATTCTGAGATAATTGTATGTGCACAGACAGTTGTAAGAACTCACGTAGAGAGATCCTAGGTCACCTTTACCTAGCTTCTTCCAATGCCAGCATCCTACAACACTGTAATAATGACACAGCTAGGCTGCTCTCATTAATGTATTCAAGACATGGAACATTCCAGTCACCACACAAGCCTTATGAGACCCTGTTATAGTCATTTCACTCTTACTCTATGCCCTCCTGAATCCTGATGGCCATTAGACTATTACCCATTCTATGAAAACAAAGTGTTAGGAAAATGGAATCATGTAGTATACAACCTTCTGGGATTAGCTTTTCCCACTTAGAACAATTCTCTAGAAGTTTTTCTAGGTTATGTGCATAACAGCTGGTTTCTTTTATTGCTATGTAGGATGCATGCTGTGGACACACGGTGGTTTATTTAGCTGATGGGCACCTATGTTTTCTCTCTCTCTCTCTCTCTCTCTCTCTCTCTCTCTCTCTCTCTCTCTCTCTCTCTCTCTCTCTCTCTCTCGTTATTCAAATAAAGCTGCCGTGAATATTTCTGCTCAGGTTGTGGTGAACACAAGACTTCTCTTTCCTGGGACAAATGCCCAGGAATGTCGTTTCTGGGTCATACAGCAGTTGCATGTTTAGCTTTTTAAGAACTGTCCAGCTATTTTTGGAGTAGTGCACACGTTACATTCTCACCAGCAGTGTATGAATGACCCAGTTTCTCTGCGATCTGCCCAGCTCTTGGTGCTGTCGCTGTGCTTGACTTTAGCTCTTCTGATGCATTTTTGATGTGTGTGATGTCAGCGTATCTCCTTGGTGGTTTTGCTTTCATTCTTCAGGTGTCTAGTGGTGTTGAGTGTATCTTCATGGGCTTCTTTGCCTCCTGTATAGGTTTTCATTCATTTAATAGATTGCTTATTTTACTACAGAACTTTGAGAGCATTCTGTACGTTCTAAATGCTAGCTCTTTGTCAGATATATGATATGCATATGTTTTCTCTCACTACAAAGCTTGCTTTTTCAATGAATGGGCTCTTTCCTAAGGCAAAAGTTTTTAAAACTAATGCCATGTAATCTAGGAAGCTTTTCTTTGCTCCTTCATGCTTTGCGATCAAAAATGCTTTGCCTACTTTAGATCGCTAAGATTTTCTTCCAGTCTTGTCATTAACGGACAATTTTTCATACGTGTCCATGATGTATTTTGATCATAAGCCCCTCCAGCTTCCTTCTCTTGCCCCACGACCCCCCTTTCACTGGACCCCTTCCGCAGTATCGTGCAGGAAATGACAGTTGCTGTGAGGTCATGGATGCAAGGACCACTTCATGTCTGGAAGATAACATTCCAAATCACTCCTCCCCATCCTCTGGTTCTTTCTTTCTTTCTGGTCTCTAATCTGCAGTGTTTCCCGAGCCTTGGAGGGCATGGTAATTTAGTACTGAGCACTCAACAGTCACTTACTTTCCGTGTTTTACAAGTGAGTTTGAGTCTTCCCAATAGTCACTACCAACTGCAAAAATAAGTTTCTCCAACCAAAGAAGAGAGCAGCTCATCTTGGAATTAAATTGAAGATTGGATAAACGATCAGCTTCATGGAGGTTGGCAAGCTGTTCAGACTTCCAGAGAATTTCTTCTGGAAGTAGAACGATTACTGCTATAGTCACACCATATATGTTCTTTCTGCCTTCTCTTCTGCATTGTTCTCTGAGCTTTGGAGAGGGTGATATAGATGTCTTGTTATTCTCAGCACTCTGATGAACTTTCTGCTCAATAGTTACCACCATCTATGATGAGAGGCTTTTTTACCCAAAGAATGGCACTAATCTTACGAGCATGGGCACACATACTTAGAAGGCAATTTAATGGGCAATCTACATATCACTTTAGCCAAACAGAAGGCCTTTTAAGTCCTATGACTTTCCCAGCCATTACGCATCAGAGCTGGATTGTAAGACCTGACTGCTGAAAACACCACTAGAGATGCAGAGCACTGAGAAATCAAGTTGGAACTGAGCTAGAGGCCTACTCCCTGTGGCTTGCTGTCGTCATGCTGGAAGGTGATAAGCAGACTGCTGAGAGAGAAAACTCATCAACTGTCTTACTCAGTGATGGATCCTGTGTATTCCATAACTGAATCAGTCAGGAAGGATGTGCCCACTGTTGCAATAGTGGTATGTCTGTTACAGAGTAACATGCTCTCTGACTGGATTTGAGATATACTCCATGGGAGGGAATTCATATTTGGTCTCCAAATATTTTCTAAATGCTGTATAGTTTTATATCTACAGCTGTGATCTCAGTAGAGATACATTTATATGAGGTGTGAGGCTGAGTTTTAGGTTCAGTTGTTAATTACAGATGTGCAATTATTAGTTTCTAAGAAGTCTGTCCTTCATTCATTTAATTATTCCATATTTATACCTTAAATGTCCTGTAATGGCCAAAGTTACTGGGAGGTGACCAAACCTTTGTATGGTTAGACCTAGTAAGAGGTTCTTAGGTAATTGGGTGTGTGACCTTGAAGGGACTGTGGGACTCCCGTCTTCACTTGCTTTCTTTTGTTCCCTTGCCATGAGGTGAGTCATAATTCCCTGACACACACTCACATTTGTACTCTCAGCACAGATCTGAATTCTACGAGCCTAAGAAGGTCAAGGAATAATTCTAGACAGAGCGTGAGGCAGTCCTATGTCAAAGTACGAGGGCGTTTAGAGGAAGAGGAACTGGGTCTATCTATGCCTGCTCCGGAAGAATTGCTTCTTGCAAAAGCTTTCCATGATCTGTGGAATTGATAAGGACAGGGAAGAGAGTTATATCTTTATGGAAACACCTTTATCATTGATTTCATCTCATTTGTCCTTCTCAACTGTTGCCAACTGAGCCAAGCTTTTATTTTTTTGAAATACTTAAGTGACGTTTTTATACCGAGATGTGTGTCTTCAGGCACCCCAGGACGTTTATGTACTTAAGGAAATGTCATTGCTGTTATCTCTCTAAATGAAAATTGTTTTTTGCCCTGCAGTGACTCATGCTGCCCTGTGGATTGTTGTCTCAGGTGTAGAGTTTAAGGAGTTGGTCTGGCTCATCTGTCAGTCTGAGCTTTTTCTAGTACTAAAATTAAACACACAGCTTACAGATGCTTATTTGCAAATTGCCCTGAGTTCTCTCTCTGCCAGCTGTGCCTGTCTGAAGGATGATGGCTGGTCTTTAGATCCTTAGTGCATTCCCAGACAGTCATTGCCTGAGGTGTTAACACACCAGTGACAGCCCCACATGTCTCTGTCCTGTACTAGGCTCTTCCTATTCTTTCTAGTCATTTAAAAAAGTAATTTGTCCCGTGCTGTCATCTGAAGAAAGCTTTTAGTAATCTTGTTACCTGACATGTGTGTGTAGGATGACTGATTCCTGAAATGAACATAAAATCTGGTCTTTTATGGAGACAAGTAAATGTCAATATTTTCTGTGAGTTCTAAGATATTGAGCCTTATGTGAAGTGCTCAGAGACCAATAATCCTTCAAGGGGTGTTGGATCTTCTTGTGGCTGGGATAAAGCAGCTGACCAAAAGGGGTTGATGGGAGGAAAGTTGTTTTTCTTTTCTTACAGCCTAGTGGGGAAGCTTTATGATGCCAGGGGACCACATAGCTTGAGCAGAGGCTGGACATCACTTCTGAAACAGCAGGCAGAGAATAGCAACAAGAGAACGAGCTGAGCTCTGACCAGGGCAAGCTGGCTGTAACCTCAATAAGTTCACCTCCAACAACACACCTCCTCCAGCAAGGCACAACCTTCCAAATTGCCAGCAGTTGGGGACCAAGCATCCAGAACACATGAGCTTGTGGGAAACATCTGGTTTAAACCACCACAGAGAACATTAGGGCTTATAGGGTTGACTTCACAGGACAGTGTCAGCCTATACACAGACACTTTGATTCTCGTAATATTCCAAATTTCTGGTACAATCTTGGCACAGGTTGAGTTTAGGAATGTATTCTGATATGGCGTGCTTAGCACATCCAATGAAGATATGCATCCTTATGGTTTGCTGATGTAGTTTTTTTTTTATAGAGACACAGCCTCTGGTCTGCTAATTATGAGACATCTGGAATTCTATTTAAATAAGAGTAAATTTAGAATATGCTTCAGTGGCAGGACTCAATCCAAATTAAAACCAATCTGTGTCTATGTCTTCGCTAAGCTGCTCCAAAATGGGGTGGGGGGTGGGGAGGTAGGAGAGCTGCATTTCTAGTTGTCTGGTTCTTTCAATTCCTCACAGAATCCACTCTATGGCCCAGGCTGGCATTGAGCTCATGACATCTCTCCCACCTCAGCCTTCCTTGTACTAGGATTGCAGGCACGAGCCACCAAACCTGCCTTGCTTCCCCTTTGAGCTCTATGACCCATGGTGAAGACTGTTTATGGCGAAGCTGGTGTTGAAGACCTCTGTCTGTTCATGGCTTTGAGAGTTCACCTTCCCCCAAGGCTTCATGTCCCAAGGGTTTGTGTGGACCACTGAGCTCACCTGCCTCATGGCCTCATGAATCTGACAGAGCGTTTTCATTTTTTTTTTAAAGCAGAAAGAATATTTTTAACCTGGTAAAGTTTCGCTTGAAAGATAGGGTGGAAAAAAAAAGCATGTTGAGGGAACCTTTTTATTATATTACACTGCATTTCAATGTAAAGTTAATCATTCTTCCTGGAAAGAAGAATTCATTCTGATTTTCAACTTAAACAAATATCCATCAAGTCACAATTTAAACTACTGTTGGTTCTTTTATTATTATTATTTTTAATCCCAAAGTAGCTACATTGCTTTGTTGCTCGTGTGGGAATGGAAATTAGCTTTTGGCATGAGCCACTTTAATTGAAATCAGTTTGTGGGCTGAGTTCCTATGCTGCCTCGCAGATGACATCATTTCCTGTGCCTTTCCCAGTCCTCACTGTTTTTCTAAGATAGGACGAAGCTAAGTATAACTTTGCATGTTAAAGCAACTCTACACCTTTTCCTGACCCACTTAGAATGTTATCCAAAGTTTTCACCAAATCATTTTTTTTTCTCTGTATACTTGTAGATAGCTTTATGGTTAAAAAGCATTTGGCTGAGATGTTTTAATGGAATCATAGGAGCCTAAAATAACAGATTTTGTGAATGGATTTGCTGGGTTGCTTAATTTTTTGCAATAGTCCTTCAACAAAGGACCTATTTATGCCTTTTTTTACATGTAGAAGAAAGATAAAAATATTCTAATAATGATCTACTTAGAGCTGTCTAAGCAGTTGGGACCAAGGGGCAACTTTCTTCCTCAGTTGCTCGTTGTCTGTGACTGTGGATGTGTTTTATCAGGTAGCATGAGAGACGTAAGCAGAAACTAACTTTGCATCATTTCATGTGGCCTCTATGTACAGATGAGCTACTGCTCTGCGCATGTCAGGGGATGGAATTTGCAATCATGACCCTCTCAAGAAGTTTTTAGAACAGTGGGTTAGGGTTAAGCAACACACTGAAATTTTATATATTTACATCCAGCTGTGTAAATATTTCAAGAGGGTTTAGGAGACACGGGAGAATGAAATCAGGAACAATAAGCAAAGGAAGAAGCATTTGTAAAGGATTTTAGAAACACTGGGGTTTGAGACAGAGGGGCAGGGAAGAGAGGGAAGAGAGGGGATTCCATCAAAAGGTTAGCAGAGAGGGCCTGACATTTTGCATGGCATGTGTTGGCATTCAGAAATATTTGTTGAGGGAATGACTGACTGATATACAGACCAGCAGACTAGTTCCAGGACATATCATATCAGGACTGTGCCCAGGAGCTCTGGAGGGTACTTGGGGACATGCTGAGAAGGGCCTTGAATTCTGAGATGGACCCAGCTCTTACTTCAGCAGAAACAGGGAGCTTTCTATGGCATCTGATAGTGTGCAATCTGTTTGTGAAAGTGTTCATTACTTAGGCCTAATTTTCTTCTTGTTGGTCAATTTCTGCTTCTAGAGTAATAGAGAAGAGCCTGGACTTTTGGAAATGCTACTAGGCTAGTCAAGTTATTTAAACAGAGACAAACCAACTGCCAGAAAAATGAGGCATGACCTTCCCTGCCCCTGGGCCACCGTCCTGTCCCTGGCTCAGTTCTCAGGCTGCCCACCCACAGTCTCTCTCCCCAGGGCATTGAAACGCACACTTCTGTAACACAGAATGTAACAAGGAATGGGCTTCAAACACTGAGGGTTTCCTTTAGGTTAGGGTTACAGTCTAAATAAGTAGCTCTTGCTGAACCCAGTCCAGCCTTCCCTCCATCTTCAAGCTGTCTTGCTGGTAAATGCCTTTCTAGGTATTTTCTTTTTTCTGCCTCCAAAATTTCTTTAACAAATTTCTTTGGAATTTATTGCTCTGACTATTCCCCTGGCCACCTACCCTGCACTCTAAATCTTTTCACAGGAAAATTATTGCCATCGTAATCTTGTCTTGTACGCTTACTCAGGGCACTCTTTTCTTGTTGGTATAAATTACAGAAATGACATCTAGTTGTAAGTTCTGCTAAATGAGGGAAGTCGTTCAGCCCTATTAAAGTAAATGCCAAGAAAACCACTACATTGCATTGTAAATGGTTTTATATACAAATAACATGTTAGTTAGCATTGTCAACTAGAACATTTCTGCAGATCTAGGTAGACAAATAAATCCTTATGTTTCCTCTTCAAATCAAATAACTGTAAATCAGCTCAGTGAACTGTTACAATATTGAAATTCCGATGGCAAAAGGAACTCATTCTTCTTGTTTCCCCTGCAGTACAACATTGTAATATTCGTTGTATGAATGGAGGGAGCTGCAGCGAAGATCACTGTCTATGTCAGAAAGGATACATAGGAACTCACTGTGGACAACGTAAGTAAACCACCCTTACAAGTATTGTAGGTGTGTTTACCCATGTGCAGACCCATCGAATAATCAGACAAGTGCTGAGGGATTTTCTATGATTATCTGGGACACTGCAGTTTTATTGATGTTTAGGGACTCTTACCTATGAGCAGATTACTTATCCAACTGCACCAAAACTCTATTCCTAATGTTGCTAATAAGTTGATTTATTTTCATTTACTTTGCTGCTTTCCTTGCCTTATGTCTTTGACTTACAAGATACAGAATTCTTGCTTTTTTGAAAACATTTTTTTCACTTTTTCTTTCACTTCAGAAAGAAATCATAATGTTAGGTCCAAAATGTTTATATCTCATTCCTTTGCTGTCTCCTCACCAGATGTTTTCAGGAAACATCTTAAGGTATTTGAAAATTCATTCTTCGGGGCTGGAGAGATAGCTCAGTGGTTAAGGCACTTGCCTCCAGTGCCTAAGGCCCTGGGTTCAATTCCCCAGGACCCACATAAGCCAGACCCACAAGGTGGTGGCCCTGGTGCGCTCTCTCTCTCTCTCTCTCTCTCTCTCTCTCTCTCTCTCTCTCTCTCTCTCTCTCTCTCTCCTTGAAAATGAATAAATAAAATATTTTTTAAAAAATTCAATCTCATTTTTCTTTCTAAACAGGTTCTTTCTCTTGATTAACAGAGCTTGCATCTTGTTCCCCAAGCGAAATTCTGCTACTATATATAGACTTACCACAAGCTGTCCAGTTTGCTGGTTCATTTATAAACACCATGAAGACCAAATTCCTCTTAGAAAGCTTACTTTTATTACTGTGGGATGAACAGCCATATATATTGTATATGAGATCTTGTTGGATAGATGACAGCTCATACCACTTCTTAGTACCTTACTGGTCATTTGTTCATGTCATCACCCATTCAATAATTATGTAAAACTCCTTTATGCATGCATTTTACCATTTACTTAATGGTTGACATTATTTTGTTATTTCTAGGGTTTTCTTGTATCTATATTTCCTTTTTTTTCTTTTTCTTTTTTGTCCATAATGAGTTACAACATTCAGTGGGCAAACAAGGAGTTGTTATCCCCAATTCCCCGCTGCTCTCCCCTCCCCAATCCGCTGGATAATGTATCTATAGTTTCTATGATGAGAAATATTATTATAAATAAGTTAAAATTTCTATAATACCCTAGTGATAATCCCCACATTGCAGTGTGGTAAGAATACTGTAGCCCAACATGGAGGGAAGAGAGGCAAGACAGTCTCCCCAGTGTGGGAAGCCTTTGGGCTGAATTCTGAGGGATGGGTAGGAGTTCATCTTCCAGGGCGCCTTTTAGGTAAACGCCACAGTGTGGGCTGAAGCTCTGGTCCACAGCAGTGAATGGGTGTTACTAGAGATTGAGTGTGGAGAAAAATGCTGGGAAGATATTACAGTTATCTGCTCATTGCTGGAACAAAACCCCTGACCAGAAGCAGCTCATGGGAAGAAGGCATTTATTTCAGCTTACAGTTTCAAGTGGAAGTTAAATCATGGTGGGGAAGCACGAACTAAAAAGCCTTAAGACACCTCCTCCAGTTAGGCTCCACCTCTCAAAGGCCCTACAACCTTCCCACCAGCTGTGGACCAAGTATTCATGAGCTTATGGTGGAGGAAGGGGTGTTGGAGGCTGGGGGCGGGAACATTTCATTCAAACCACCACAGATGGGAAATAGAGTCAGGAAAGAAGTCATAGACCATATTTTGATGGTTTTATAAGAACACTGCTTCTTGCAAAGTCAAGCCAGGGAAAGGTAATGATAACACAAACAAGCTACCTTAGTGAGTTATTACTCTGTCTACAATGTGCTGGGCACATTTAAAACTCTTCTATTCATTAATTCACATAACACCAAGCGTTTGAGTTGCAAGCTGTTTGTACTGCGTCTAACAGCAGAGGAAGCACAGAGATACGCAAGTAGTAAATTGACAGGATTGGGTTTGGATTCCACATGTTTAACAGTGAAATACTGGTTGACCCACTTCCCTGTCCCAGGGTTTTCAGTGAGAAAGATCACTGTGCCAACAGGGTGGATTTCACAGGAGAGGAAGAATGAGGCACAGGAAGTCCTAAGAGAGGCTTTGGCTGCAGAGAAGTTTGAACTGGGGATGGATTAGAGGCATGAGGAAGGAGAATCAGGGCAGGTGCCAGGGATTTCTCTCTGAGGAGACTTAGCCCAGAGCACAAGAGATGTTCATTTAACACTTGAGAAGTAGAGATCCTGCCTAAACTTCAGCTTTTCTCATTTGTAAAATGAGAAGGTTGACTTAAGCCATTTCCGTTGCTCTAGGCTCTAACATGTCTATTTTGCCCTGACGTTAAATGAGAAAGCAAAGCGGGGCAGCCAATACACACAGACTCTCTAGGTTTTATGATGACAAAGGGAGTCCTGTGATAATTTTTGTGCTAAGAGATATGTGAGTTCAGGCCTTCTGGTGCCAGACCACTGCTAAGAGAGTGTGAGATGAACAAGCGACTTCTTGGGGAAAAGGTCTCTGGAGAATGAAAGAGAGAGACCTCAGGACCATGGGATGGGCTTCAGACTACTACTTTGAGCCTTGTTCAGGAGAGAGGGAAGCAAAGAAGGTTGTGCAGAGAGAGCCTTGGACTCCAGTACAGCTCTGTTGGAGCTTTGGCCAGGCCGATGAGCAAAGGCTGAGCATAGGAGAGTCCAATGGTAGGCAGAAATGGCCAGGCTCTGCCATTTGGCTACTGGGGTGTGCCTCAGTAGACTTGAAGGGGTCCCCCCCCAGCTAAGCTTGCAGTGGGCACTCCAGAAGGGAGCCCCTGATGAGTCCATTCAGGAGAGGATAGGGACAGGCAGATTTGGCAGGAAGTGTCTAGCACCCATGATGAGGGTGCCCACCCTGAGGTCCCACATGCAGGAATCACAGGAGATTGTGCAGGGAGGGCATACTCAGAGCGTGACGTTTCAATTCTTAAGCTGATTTTTTTTTTTTTGTCCTGGCAAATCACATCTCTCTGGCCAAGTTTCTCTGGCCTTACCTCCATTGTTGTTTCAGAGATGTCATAGCGCTCAATTGGGTCATTATCATGGTGCTCAAATTGCTGAATGCCAGTATTAATGCTTTGTCCTTTGCGGTTCATTGTGTCACATTTCTGTAAGGACAACATCAGCAGGAGCCATGCTTCCCCTCATAAAAGCCCTCTCAGAACTGAACTCGAGATAGCGACTTGAGTCTGCTCCCCGAAATGTCATTTCAGTCCAGTGGAGACTCAGGTGCACCAGGTCACATGCAGAACAAGCATGTGGTGTGACCATCGGGATCAACAGAGGAACTGTCACCCACACAGGGAGCTTTTCTGACAGACCCCCCCGAGCATTGCTAACTAGGGTGACCGTTCACATTTTGCTGTTCTCTTTTCAGAGGCCCAAATGGGGCTTCAGTAGCATCTCCCCCCCCAGGCTAATGCCTCCCCTTTTCTTGCAGCTGTCTGTGAAAGTGGCTGTCTCAACGGAGGGAGGTGTGTGGCCCCAAATCGGTGTGCGTGCACATACGGCTTTACTGGACCCCAGTGTGAGAGAGGTAAGATTTTTAAAAATTCATTTGTGTAATGACATTGAGTTTGTCCAGCTACTTCATGAAGTGTGCTGAGCTTTGAGGGGTTCTTTTTTTTTTTGGTTTTTCGAGGTAGGGTCTCGATCTAGGCCAGCCTGACCTGGAATTCACTCTGTAGTCTCAGGATGGCCTTGAACTCAAGGCGATCCTCCTACCTCTGCCTCCTGAGTGCTGGGATTAAAGGCGTGCACCACCACGCCTGGCTGCTTTGAGGGGTTCTGAAGTGTCACCTGAAATCCCCAGCGTGGAGTTGGCACCAAGATAAAAAAAAAAAAGAAAAAATTGCCTCAGGGTATAGATGGAACTCAGCATGATAAATTAATAAATGTTTTCCCCACAATATGGGCAAGGAAGAGTTTAGAACGACAGCACACCTGAGGAGTGATTGAACCTGTTGGGAGCTGTGGTGACAGACAAGCCCAGCATCCGTAGTTTCTGTGTCTCTGGAAAACTGCTCTCCTGTGTGCACACACATGGTGTGGGGAGAATCATCCCTGCTTTTGCCTAAAGAAACAAAACAAGGCTCAGAGAAGTCCAGAGATGACCTCAAGGCCAATCAAATAACAAGAAGCTTTCACTTGAACGAATGTGTAATATTCACTGATGCTCCAAGGAAAACGTTCTGCCTGATTTGCTGATGTATAAATATGATACTGAGATGTATACAGATCTATAATATTTTTGTGTTTATGAGTGTGTGCATGTTCATAAGTGTGCGTGGGGGAATGTATGCATGGGTGTCTGTGCGTGAGGAGGTCTGAGGTTGACATTGGGTGTCTCGTCTATTACTCTTGACTTTACTTATTTGAGATCAGGTCCCACTGAACCTAGAGCTCACCAATTCAGCTAATCTAGTTAGCCAGCTTGTCCTGGGATATGCCTGTCCCTGCCTTCTGAGTACTGAGATTTCAGGAAGGCACCACCATGTCATAATTCATAATGAATATTGGCTTTATTAATCATCAGGTCTCCATATTCAGAGTCATTTTCTCATCAGTTCTAGTTTTTTAGTCAAACTTTTCAAGGTTTGTGTTCTATTGAACTGCAATTGAAAATTTCTCAGGAACTTTAAAAATTGCTATATATCACTTATATCCAAAGTTGTATAAAGATCTTACTTGAAGATGGAAAGTAAAGATTAATATCAGAAGTCTAGGCTGCAGGAGATGGATCAGGGTTAAAGTACTTGCTGTACAAGCATGAGGACTTGGGTTTGGTTCCCCAGAACCCATGTAAGAAAGGACACAGTAGTGCGAGCACCCGAAGTTCCAGTGCTCCTGTGGTGAGATGTGAGTTCTTGGAAATTCATGGGCCAGCTGGTCTATAATCAGCAGTGAATAACAAGAGAAAGCTTGCCTCAAACAAGGTGGAAGGTGAGTATATCAGTTATCTCCCAATAGCTGGGACAAAATCCCTGACAAAAATCAGTTTAAAGGAGTGAGGGTTTATTTCAGCTTATGGTTCTGGCCTACAATCCATTCTGACTGGGAAAGCAAGGCAGCAGGAACTTGAAGCAGAGCTGGTCACATTCAGTCTACAGTGATGAAGCAGAGTGATGAATGCTGGTTGTTGTGGTCAGCTTTCTAGTTGCTGCACAGAAAGAACCCAAGCAAAAGTGGCTTGTGGAGGAATGGGTTTATTAGGCTTACGGACTCGAGGGGAGACTCCATCCTGGCAGGGAAAACGATGGCATGAGCAGAGGGGTGGACATCACCTCCGCCACAGCACTGCAAACAGTGGCAGGAAGGTGTGCCAAATACTGGCAAGGGGAAGCTGGCTTATAACCCCCATAAGCCCACCCCCAACAACACAGCTCTAATGAGGTTCTAATTCCCAAATTGCCATCAGCTGAGGATCGATCTATCAGAACACATTCATTTGTTTGTGGGGGACACCTGGATCAAACCATGACGCTGGTTGTCAACCAGCAGTCCAGAACCCCACCCACAGTAAAGGAGGGTCTTTCCACATCAGTTAACCTAATCAGATAATCCCTCACAGGGGATTCTAGGGGAGGTCAAGTTGGCAATTCAAGATAAATCACAGCAAGGACTGACACCTGTGGCTGCCCTCTGACATCTGCACACGCACCACTTCACAGTGACACGGCACCTGCACACACGCACACACATACACACACAAGGTTCAACAGACATCATTTTAAACATATAACTGAGGAAAATAAAGAACACATTGGTATGTGAAAATCTAAACTCAGTTATCTGCTAGTGAGCCAAAGCTACATATTGTGGTAAGCAGCTCTGGGTAGATTGGTGTTATATTAGCACAGGACACTGCTATGTAGGACCTGGTAAAATCTTCCCTATGACACTGCATCTTGATGTCCTTCTGGAGTCTTTCCTTAAATGGTTTTTCTTTATAATGGGCAAACATGGATTTTTTTTGACTTAGATCAATATACACCCAGAGGCATCTAGAGAAGACAGTTGTTTCAAATAGGTAACCTCATCCTGTGGTCCTACTATTGATTCAGTTAGGAGGTTGTAGGGGGCAAAATTGTCAATGTGTGACTTGAGAAGTGGTGTGTAAAGATAATCTTTCAGATAGCAATGCTGAGTTTAATGTGTTTGGAAGGAAAAAAAAAACCTTAATAAAGTAAAGGGAATTGAACTTCTAACAAAGTGGCTACTAGCTTACAGTAAAGAATGATTGATTCTTATAGTACACATATATATGGAGGCTCATGTAGTTTAAATGATGATATTGAACCACAGTTGCTACTTCAAAGGTTTGATATTTGCCCAACATTAAGAATGTCTTGAATGGATTTACCATTTTCCTGCTATACAAAGGATACACATAGCTGGTATGTTCCATTCAAAATCAAGTGGAAATAGAAAAAACCAAGACTTCCTGTTATGACACAACACTTGTGGAAGGGAATGTCTATACTCACTTGTAAGTACTTCTCAAGATAAGTATCGTTGACCCTGAGAGATCATGGAGCTCTTATCCACCTGAGTCTCAGGGACTCAGGGCAAGTGTAACGTCCCTCCTTGGAGTGCTACTCTCAGGAGTTAAATCCTGACAATGTTTGGATGATGTTAACTAAAACTTGAAAGTCCAGGAATATAGCATTTTTCTTTGTCATGGCGATCCGTGCTTGCGTTATGAATCACGAGTTATTCAGTCAGGCTCTAACGCAAGTTTGTGTCACTTGCGGCTTTCAGCCATTCAAAGTGAATATGTTGGGAAGCTAGCCTCCTTGAGCAGTGATATATTATACCATCTACATATGAAGGCAGAAAAGTCTAGAGCTATGACGTGGTTAGCTTGCAATGTTTACTTTTTTTAAAAGAACTGCACAGGGGCTGGAGCGGTGGCTCAGTGGTTAAGGCACTTGCCTCCAGTGCTTAAGGCCCCGGGGTTCAATTCCCCAGGACCCACAAGGTGGTGGCCCTGGTGCTCTCTGCTCTCTCTCTCTCTCTCTCTCTCTCTCTCTCTCTCTCTCTCTGCTTGAAAATGAATAAATATAATATTTATTAAAAAAAAAGAACTGCACAGGTGTAGCATTAGGTGCATTCTCCTGACTTCACAGCCCCTCCCCCACTCCCTGTTGTCACACACCTGCTCACATCACTCATTGAACTTGTGTCTTGATCCCCGTGGCTGCTCTCTAGCAAAGATGTTACCTCTCTGTGTTGTCTTTGGAAATCCAAATTTCTTTCATTTCTCTTACATCGGTTCCTAGAGATTTACCTTGATTTTTCTGGTTGTCCCTTCATCTTCTTTTTCTTCTTTTTGCCCAGGTCTTGAGAATCCAGCAGAACTTATCAATGTCTTAGCTCAGCGGTACAGTATGTTAGCATTTGTTATCAGAATATTGAAATGACCTCAGCTCCTTGTTTGCACAGCAAGGCCAGCAAGCCACGGGTTGCCATAGCAATTGGCATCAAAAGGCATTTGCCATCTTGCGTTTGAAAACAGACTATTAAAAATCTTAAATGTTTTAATATTAAACACAGTGAATCATATATGTTGGTGATTTTGAAGCCAGGACAAAAAGGGAGGAATAGTGAGGATAGACTTGAACTTGTGGCTGGGTGTTTGTATAATAGTGAGTATGTCTGGGATGAAGAGAAATAGAGAAAACACACTGAAAAAAAATATGAGATGCTCTTGAGAAGCAGGAGAGCACTGAGCAAGGAAAGTTGAGTCAAGGGGGAATGGCAGAGATGGTTGGCAATGGTTGGACCCACTGAGGAGTCAAGAGCAGGGAGAACCATGGAAGGTCTTAGCATAGTAACCTCTGGGGCATACTGAGTACTTACCATGCGCCACACAGACCACTGAACACTTTTCCTTGTTTCTAGAATGTTATGAGAAAAGTCAGAATGAGTCCCAGTTTTTAGAGAAGTATCAGAGGTGAGGAGAATTAAATAGCTTGTCCATCAGGAGACAAATTAGTGGTGAAGGGCTGGAGAGATGGCTCAGCGGTGAAGGCACTTGCCTCCTGTGCTTAAGGCCCTGGGTTCAATTCCCCAGTACCCATATAACCAGACCCACAAGGTGGTGGTCCTAGTGCTCTCTCTCTCTCTCCTCTTGAACATGAATAAATAAAATTTAAAAAAATTAGTGGTGAAATAAAAAAACCAGAACTTAGCCAGCGGCTCCTAAACCTGTGCACGTAGCCATGGTGCAATACTTCCTTCCACCAGGGAGTTTTCTGGAGAATGATAAGATGGTACCCTGTAAGCATAAATTTTAAAGTAAAAGTAACAGATGTTTAAGAAAGCTCCAGTGATGAAAAGGGCAGCTTGGGCATGGTTTGGTGGCAGAGCACTTGCCCACTGTGCACAAGAACCCCAGAACTGAGGAGAATTCAAAAGGCTGGTAGGTAGTTTTCCTCCCTGATAAGATTTGACTACATGGCCCTTAAATAGTTTTAAAAATGCAAAGAAAAAAGGCTTGAGTGTTGGTTGGTTGGATGTACCTAATTCAGAGTTCTAGAATTCTCCAGTTTGACTAATTTTGATGACTTAAAGGCCCCAATCCACACTTGAGAAGAGGCTGGTTCCTGTCTGCTTGTGTGAGTGAGTTCTGCTGACACCCCTGATTTGGAAATGCCTTTATAGTCAGTGAGGCCTTCAAGCCAACACGGGGCCATTTTTCCCCTTTGAGGAGGCATTTTAGTTTGCAGAATGTCCTAAAATAATTTACCATGAATTCCAGTGACTATCAAGGTAACTAGACATCTTAACAGCTTGGGGTCATAAACAGATGTCAAAGAGAAGCCAGTGACAATAATCCCCCCCCCATAGCTCATAAGGCATATGGAATTGGATGGATGTTTTAGTGTCAAACTTATGTGAGCCTGGGGTGAGGCCTCCTGGAAGGATGAATGCAAGCAATGAGGTGTTTTCTAGCCTTTTCTTCATGGAGCTCCTCCCCTGTACCATCCCAACATGAGTGTGCCACCCTTCTGTACCCTGCTGCGGGGCTCCATCAGATCCTACCCTGGTCTCGCCTGTGGAGATAATGGTTGGACTCTTGCCAGCTCTGGAAGGTCTGCTGGCGGCTCTGCTGATTATCAGTCAGCACAGAGCAGAGCATTGTTGTACTGTGAGCAGGGAGGGCACAGTGAAGGACCCGCTGCCCTGGAGGGGAAGCAGAGCTGCGGAAGGTGAGCTGGCATTCCAGAGCCAAATGTCTCCTGGGGAAATGCAGTGTGGATGACACAATCAGGAGACAAATGGGGTCAAACAAGGAGGCTGTTGGGAATTTCACCTCAGTCTCATATGTTCAGCTGAGAAATTATTGACCTCACCCCGTGGTTGCTCTTGTAATATGAAAATGATTGTATTTTGATATCTTCATAACATCTTCATTGAAGAAAAGATCACATTAAGCAACCAAGAAGCATTTATTATGTAAATCTAAGAAGTGTACTGTCTACACCGTTCCAGCAAATGGACAAGATTAACATAATGATAAATTTATAATAGTTCC
>PVHP010024074.1:0-28063 GCA_004024765.1 Zapus hudsonius
TGATGTTTGCATAATGATATAGGATTCTGCACATATGTATTCATTTAATATGGAAAAATTAGCTTCAACAGTGTTCATATTTATTCCATGAATGTATATAGTCTTTTATTTTCTAAATAAGTGATTTTTTTTCTCTAAATAACTTCTAGGTTTTAATTGTAATTTTATTAATTTAGTTTCATATTATCTATTGGTCTCAAATAAAATATTCTTAGAAATTTTCATGTTTCCACTAAATTATAACTCACTCTATTTATTGAAATTTGGGCTATATTATACACCATACCTCATTGGCTAGATCTACCTCTTTCTTACTTTAAAACTATAAGATGCAATTGAGCATGCTGATAAACTTTCAGGGCTCACACCCCTTAGAGTTTATGAACTGTACGTCTGAAAATGCTTCAGATTGTTAATATGACAGCATTGCAACACTGAGATCCAGCTTCTCAGAGTGACAACAGACTGGTGTAGTTTTTGCATCAACCCATCCCTTACCTCATCTGATGATTAATCTTGCCATTTTGAATGGATTTTTGAATCACAATGGAAACACACCTCTGTGCACCTCAATGAACAAACTTCCTGAAAGATTTTCCTGAGGAGGGAAGACCCCATCCTGAATGAGGGGGACCTATATCCCATGCGCTGGGGTCCAAAAATGAATAAAAAAGAAGAGATTAACAACCATCATTTAACTCTCTGCAGTGGGTGCAGCTGCCTTATACTCCAGCTAGCAGGCCTTACTACCACACACACTAGCTCTTCTGATCCTGTAAGGTAAAATGAACTCCTCCTGCCTTATCAGGTATTTATTCACAGCAAGGAGAAAGGTAACTAATAGACCTGTTTTGAAAAAAAAATTGTGAATGTAGACATGCTTTTCAAACATTAATAATGAATGAATAATAATAAGCAGATATATTTACCTTTTGTGGTTGAATTTTTTGTTTTATTTTTTGAATATAGTGACATATAAATGAACATTTCTCCACAAAATATTTTAATGAGTATTTATGTTTTGAATTCACTGGAAAGTTCACTGTAATTGTACAAATTAAATGGAAAAATTCCAGCTATAGTTTTTATGCTATAACTCAATGACTCTAACTTGATTGACTTTTTTTCCCTGTTGAGCTAATCATATAATTACAAACTAGTGAATTATTTTATGCAAGAAGATTGTTCCACAAATTAGGTCACTGTCATTTATCATTACCATTTCTTTTCAAAACATATCAAATCTTACAATCTGCTAAAACCCAACTCAGTGTATATTATTTTATTTCACTCAGATGAACATCGTGAATAAATGCAAAACTTAATCAGAAAAAATAATTAAAAATCCATATTAATGTTCAGGCAT
The DNA here is from genome assembly GCA_004024765.1 of Zapus hudsonius. Lineage (NCBI taxonomy): Eukaryota > Metazoa > Chordata > Mammalia > Rodentia > Dipodidae > Zapus > Zapus hudsonius. The sequence goes on from PVHP010024074.1 coordinate 1,367, forward strand.
AAAGATCTTCAATGATCAACACCTGTATAACAGCAGAAAAAATGGTATTATTGTGAGCTCCTGTAGAAGGGAATAGATTCGTTTGTGGTCATGGCTGTGTGAGAAGCTAGGACTCTATAGTGTCTTTTCTGGCCACTGTGTCATGCTTGATTTGATCTTTGAGATATTTGACATGTGTTTGATAAGGGATGGCTTCTTTATGTAGTCCCTTTGCTTTTCTCCCCCCCCCCCCAGTAAGTGCATAAACAGGAGTGATAGTTTCTCAAGGGGGAGAAACCCATCATTAAACATAATACTGATTCAATGTAAAATAGCACTGAAAGAGTGGATGCACAAAGTTATTTTTCAGTAACTTTGCCCACCCCCACCTCCAGTGCTACTAACTAGGGAAAGTGAATGAGAAGCCTATTCTATAATTACAGATGAAGAACTGCTGGTACTTTTCTAAATTACTAGGCTCTAATCATGCTAGACTAAGTCTCTTCCCAAGCAGAATCCTTCTCTAAATTCACCAGAAGGCATTTAAGGACAGAACTGTCACAGTGGAGCATGGCTAGACAAACATTGACTGAATTCCCAAGAGGCATGTGCTAAGCAAGTCACATTTGTGCCTCTGAAATAACTAACTTCTTACACTGTTGGTGCACAGATGAGATCCTGTGAACATCCTTCCAAAACTTGGGTCTGCAGAGAAGAAAGCTGAGGCCAAGGCCATACCACCAAAAGAAAAGTGACCACTCTGATCAAACAGTTATAAATAAATCCGTAATATCGTCATGATTCTGATTCCCACTTTTCCCGCTCTCTATACACTGTTAAGTCTTCAAGTTAAAGCAAGACAGTGTTATTTTTCCTTAGTTTCTATGAACATGTCCTAATCATATATGTATTATTTAGTTCATCCCAAAGTAAGAATTTGAATAGTGAAAACAGAGAATGCCACTTGGGATCAATTGCATCTCTTTCCTTTAAAAAATGCTCTATGTAAAACAGAGTTAATCACTTTCCAAATTTTTTTTTGGCTTCTGAGGAAAAGAGATAAGTGGATAAGTGGGTTAATATTTATTATTATTTGTTTCCTGAGATAGGGTCTCCCTCTATGGGTTAATATTTACATATATATCCAGCATATTATGGTAATGCATCTGAAAATAATGAACAGATTTTTCTATTGGTTGGAAAGGTTGACTGAATTCTGTAAAGAGTAGTGCCTATAGAGTCAAGGTGTAGTAATTGAGAGAAAGCCAAAATGGGACCTTTATCAGAAGAAAACAACTCAGAAAAATATACACATTGATGTAAACACTTTGCTTCAAAATAATCATTTCAAAACCATTGAAAGGGCACACACATTCATGTGATTATAATCAACAAAGAATTATGAAAACAATATTAATATAAGCAAAACTGAGCATGCATGTCCTTGATGTTAATAAATACAAGATTACTACAAATATACATCTACACAATCTTACATAAAATAATACATATTCCATCCCTATCTTTAAAGACCCCCATATCAAAATTGTTTTAACATGTAAAATATTTCATTTGTGGCTATTTCAAATCATAATGAAAATAAAATGGAGCCTGCCGCCCTAGATTGTATAATCCTACAAAAGGCATTAACAGTAGCTCTAAAAATCTAATTAAATTGTAGAGTGCTAGTAATGTTGCCATAAGGTCTATGTAAGCTATTATCTACATTAATACAAATTAAATTCAGACTCTCTCCATATCTGAATAATTATATACCTGGTTTCAAGGTCACTTGTATTTCGTTACTTAAGGATAATTCTTTGCTAGTCTCATAAGTAAAATTGATTCATCATGAAGATGGAGACCAAATCCTCTCTTTCCATCCCTTTGTTTAGAATAGGGAGCCAGCTGTGTCTCCTTCTGGAGGGCGGAGCTCCCAATGCTTAGCTGTTCTCCACCCTGCCTGGTTATCCTTGACAGAGAACTCTGTCATCACTGCCTTGGGCTTTTCTTCCTCTGCAGCTGGACTGTTGTGCTCTGGCACCTGGTGGTGAGCACAGAAGGCAGTTTGTCCTTCAACAGGCCCATTCACTGCTGTTGTCTCTTGGTTCTTACTTTCCCATGCAACATGTTAGACCAAGTCAGGTAATTGCTCCTGGGAGGGTTATTTTCAAGCCAAAGAGGGGCCTGTGCTACAAGTGTAATCCACTAGTTTTGCTTCAGCAAGGAATCCAACTTTAGAAGTAATGCAGTGTTCACTCACAAAATTTTGAGAGGCATTTTACACCTTGGTCCCAGTCTTCAGCTTGCAAGACTAGACTGGAAACAGAGTTGCAACCATCACACACCCAAGGAAGTCTACTCTTAAATGACCACACACAGTCTTTTCCTATCTTTCCATATAATGTGAAATTTTAAGAATCTATATGGTCCACTGTTCAAGAAACATACAAATGTTTCTCTCTTGATTCTTCCAGCTGTTATATACACACCTGACTGGCATATTGATATAGAAAGAAAATTCACATTAAAGTGAATCAGAGCAAATGCCTGGGTACAGATGCATTTTCTAAAAGCTCAGGTGTTTTTTTTTCAGTCATTTTCTGTCTATATACCATGATATATTAGTCTGTCCTTATATTTGAACACATATCTGAGATTATAGTTCATATTTTTTCTATGAATTTTTTTCTCTACCTAAAATTTTAATAAACTTTCATTGTGTTTATTGCACAATTGATTATTGTTAACTGCAGGTACTATATTAAACAGTCCATCATGGATTACTGATCTTCTATACATATTGGGCAACGATTCTCCATTAAACCCTTCCCTCAGCCCCTGGCAACTGTTAGTGTAGTCTCAGCTTTTATGAATTTGACATTTAGATATCTTGTATAGATGGAATTTTGTCTTTTATGTAAGTATTGCTACATTTAACATAATGTTCTTTGGGTTCATACATATTGACACAAAAAAGTTACTCTAAGGCTCAATAATATTATATTTTATCAATATACTAGCAAGGTATAAATAGAACTAACATATGACCCAGGGTACAACTTGGGTTGTATGTTAAAAAGAATAGAAATCACGATCTAGAAAAAAATAACTGCACCTTCATGTTTATTGTAACATTACTCACAAGGTTTCTAAATGGTCTACCTGCTCTTGGTAGATGAAACTATCTTTCAAATAAAAATTCTTTTCCCAATGGATAAGGGCTTGCTGTAACCATCACAGTAGCTTAGGTAAACATACAAAATCCGAGGTTTTCTTGTATCTCCTAGCATCTTCCTATAATAGAGTGTAAGATGTGCTGGCTCCAGACTGTGAACTTTTGTTTGCAAGTGAAAATTAGAGTGATAAAAACAGTAACAGGCTTGAAATTTAAAGTAAAAACATCTGGAGATATAAAATAAGACTTTCATGGTTTAATATCAACGATAAAAATATCCCCTCGCATTCACAAGAACCCCATCTTTCACATGGTGCCTTTCTCTGTATTCTCCCTTCATCCACCTATCAAGCACTAATTAGATTTGATCATTTTCAGTTAACAGATGAGGCCATTAGGGATGATGGACTATTAGATCAGACTTTATGAAGCAAGTGGTATGTTCTATGTCTTGTCAAAGCCAGTACTCAGAAATACTTAAGAAGTGGGAAATGATAGAGCCACCACACTGCAGTAACTAGCATTTTTGGTGTGTGTTTGTGTGTGTAAGGGGGCTTGGGTGTGTCTTTGCTCCATGTCCATCAAGGAAACCAGGATGTGCAGGTGCGCAAGAAAAGGGGCTTTCAATTAAGAAGTATGGGCATATAGGCCAGAGAAGTTAGTGCTTTATAGACAGGTCAAACATTCAGAGATCTAGTTCATGCTCCATCAATTTCTGAGGAGAAAGCAGGCAATTCTCAAGTTCATTTCACTTGAATGTGTGCAGTATGCAATTGGGAAGCTGTGTCATGGTGTACTTCCCCATTGCTCCAGCAGTAGAGAGCAGTGCTTCAGTGATCCCAACTGACACTGAAGCTTTTCCCTTCCTCAGAGGTGAAGATAGTCACTTGTTTGGGTTCAGCACTCTAGTTCACGTTTCTCTCATTACCCAGTTTGTGACTGAGACCCCTTCCTAGAAACTCTATGTTATCTCCCTCTGATTTAAGACCTGTTCCTTTCATAAGCCCTCGAGATTGATTCTATTTCAACACCAGGCTTTGCTGCTTGATATGAGCTTGGCATCTTCACTCAATCTCCAGGACATCAGATCATCTGATAATCTTATTCTGTGAGTGCCCATGATCCCATCAGGCTTGATTCTTTCAAATATTTCATATTACTTTTACATTCAAGCAATGATTTAGTGAATCTTGTGGTGGCCAAGGATATTTGATTTTGTCTCCACTTGGTCTGGATCTAAACCTCAACAGTTGCCTAACACAAATCCCATCCATTCTTTCATTCTTAAAATTACATTGTATACACTTGACTTTTGGAATTGTGAGAGATTAAAAAAGAGAATGCATTAGAAGTACTTATGACAGAATCTAACACATACTCCTCAATAAAATCATTCAAAAATATGAATTGAGTATGAGTGCATGCTTACATAAATATACACTGATTTTTCATATTTGTTAGATGAATATACCAAGAACATATGTGCACATACATATATAATTAAAATATACACATTGTAAAAGTCTCTTATATCCAGAAGAGCAGAATAAAGTATAGCATCTTCTGGATATTACATTATTATTATTATAGAAATAGGTGAATAAATAGCATAGAAAATATAGGCTATGAAAATAAAACCTTTATTTAATCCAGTTCCTTAGACCTCTTAGCCACACTACTGACTTAACCTTTATTTAAATATAAAAAATTAATCATTAACACTGGCATTTCAGGTTTTTTGATAAGTTATTTCTCTTGTTTTACTGGTATAGTTAATGATTAAAAGAAAAATGATTACATCTTTATTACATACTAATTCTTAAATAATGAGATAATTACAATATAACAAAATTTATGATTGTTGAAAACATTTTAACACATCAGACATGCACTGCAAATTTATTATAATTAGTTCACTATGATCAGTATCCTTGTGAGATGGTGGGGGTATCATAGCAACATACCTAAATGCATTACAAAGAAAAAAAATCAAAGTTCCATAGGAGATATGAATAATGCTAAATAATGAATAAATAAGTTAAACTTAAAATAAGAATTGCTTTCACAGAAGGCACCAACTGAAGGAAAGATGAAAAGGCCAAAATTATGAATTAAAAGATAAAATATGACAAGTCTTATTCTTCATACGCAAAGTTCAAAGAAACTGTCATTTAGGTACCCAATAACTTCAAACACTGCTGGCCCCTCCAGGTCCAGGGTCACTTCTGATATCAAGAGGCTGCACTTTTCTGTGCTCAAGATGAAAATATCATCAACTTATGCCTCTTGATCATGCCTGCCATTGTCTTTAGTGTGTTCAGAAACTCCTTATAAATGAGACACTTTAGAGAGCTCTTCCAATATAATGTGAAGTCAGGGCCCATGCTCTAGAAAATACACTGGATTTTAGTCCAGATAGCCTTTAAAAGAAAAAAGAAAACTTTGAAGACAGAGTGACTGAATTTGAATTCTAGTTTCACCTTCTTCTGAACTATGTAATCTTAAGAAAGTTACCTAAAATTCTCATCTATACTTTCTTTTTCATAGAAGACAATAAGTAAATGCACCACACATGATAATTATATTTTGTATAAATTATATTACACATAGTAATAATATTAGACAATTTAAACAATCTTTAAAAATTGCTACAATTAAGCATTAAATAATTCATTGTTAGCCATATCAGCATTATTACGATCATTATAGTTTTGCTCTGTTATTCTGAAGAAATCAGACATAATAAAACAGCCAGTAATTTTACATTGTCTTCAAAATTCTAAGTGCAATGGTTATTTTTGTTCTTTTAATGGCACCTTGTATATGCTAAACAGGTAGTCTACCACTGGGTATAAGGCCCGTCCTTAATCATCACTTTCCTTTTTATTATCATAAAATAAAACAGGAATTCCTAACCATCATTTCTCACCTCCTTACCCCCATTACATTGAGGACCCTCCTTATGGGGATTATTGATATTTTCCTAAGAAGTTTTTGTCATTGTGGTGGTGGTATTTTGTTTGTTTTTCCTCCAGGTCAAATGAAAATCCCTGGTTATAGTATTATAATAAAGAGTTGAGTGAGAGCTGGTGACACAGCTCAGAAAATGAGAAGTGAGGGCAAATACCTCCAACAAAGGATAGCATAATCATCAACAGTGACATAATGTCAGGAACTGCTTGTTGGCATTGCTAGGGAATGGAGAACAAAGGGTTAACAATGTTTGAATAGGTTGGAAACCCTGGTGGTAGTCCCGGTAAGCTTTTCTGCAGCTCCATCATCAACCCTGACTCCCAACCCCCAAAGCAAGCCACAAGAACCCATTATTCCCATCTCAGCATGACTGGCAATGGGTGTCAGACCCAAATAACAAATTTCCCTGTGCCCATCCCCACAGACCGTGGCTAGAATCACATATTCCCCGCCACTCAGGCCTCCCAATTATACAAATTAGGTATACACAGGTTGTCTGCACTCACCTGTCCCTTAGCAGACTACCAACTCACTACCCTGGCTATCCAATCCCCTTTTTCTCTTCCCTATTCCCCATCCCCCTGGTTCCCTTTCCCTATAAATGTGAGATTTGCCCATTGAATAAAGAACAACGTGGATACACTATACACATCTTCTCACGTCTGTACCTCACAAGATGACACCTTGAGTCTGCCCCCAGCTCTGTGGAACCGCCCTGAGACAGCTTCCCACCATTTTCCCTCCCTGGTGGCTAGGGGAGCCCCCAGAGGCACAGAACGACAACATAAGACACAGGACAAGGGTGTATTCACCTATTTTGGTCCTTGTTAGTGTTAAACAGAATGTGTTCAAGAATCACGTGGATTGGGTCTAAATCTTAAGCAGACAAACTGAAATATGCAGCCTAGGGTTGGTTAATCCATTCCTGTAGACCTCAGAATTTGGGGGCTATAGTACACAACCCTAGAGATTCAGAAGTCATTCTAATACTGTTCCCTTCACTCAGTTGCTGATTGACCTTTGGAAAGTTTCTCTGCTTAAAGATGATTCCTCTTTAATAAATGGTGCTGGTATTACCTACAACATGGAGGTTGTGATGAGGACCCAATAAACTGACAGTGTCTCAAATATTAAAAGCTATAATTAGTACATGTAAGCCCTCCAATACCCACCAGTGTGAATAAAATTTAAATGAGACTTTCTTTACATGGTGTTCAGAAGGTTGCCCAAAATTAAAGACAGCAAAATGAAACTCCCACATTATAATCCTATTGTTAAATAATTTTAAAGTTCTTGCAAGTGGGAAGCTCAAAACAGTATCTGGCATTATTAGCAAAATTGCTGTGAATGGGTCTTCTGGAAACGCCTTCATAAAGCCTCAATGCCAAATTATGGATGAAAGGGGAGCAAAACCCAACACAGATCACGTGATGGTTACTCAGATGGCAAAAATCTCTATAAAAGAACAACAACGAGCTGAGAATATGCTTCAGTGGTTAAAATAATTGTCTCACATGCATGTGTAACTCAACTCTATCCCTAGTACTCATGCAAAGGTTGGTATATTGATTTGGGCCAGTAATACCTGCTCTGGTAAAGGACCACTGAGGCTCACTGGCTTTCAAATCTAGACATCTTTTTGAGCCCAAAGCCAATGACAGATCTACCTCAAGGGAGGTGGATGGTGGTTGTCTAGCCTTCTCACACATGCATAGGCACATACATATCCCCATGCAAGTGTGTTCCCATAGCACATACATGTGAAAAAATGCGGATTTTTAAAGCTTTGGTCTCAGACTGTGAAAGCCTAAATTGAAATTCTAACAAACCCACCTCTTTTCTTCTAATAGTTGGCTCGGTGAGTAAGAACATTTCACTCCCTTCTGAGATCAGGAGTAGCATTTGTGTAATAATATGAACTTGTGCTGTTTATATTGCTTTCTTCTCCTAGTTATTCATTGCTACCCAACTATGCACTGGTTTTACAAGCCCTGATCTATACAAATAAGCACATTTAGATGAGTGGGTGGTTAGGGGGATCATCTTTCATTGGGAGTGAGCCACATTTAACTTGGCTGTCTCTGATAGTCACAGAGAAGTGTTTCCTCACTCTGCCTTGATCCTACTCCTGAAGACATATTTAGCCCTGTCATTTTCCAAGCAGAAAATGATGAGAGCTCACCCCTCACGATGTTGAGAGCATGCGGTAAAACATATGCGAAAGTGACTCATGTGTAGTATCAAACTTAAGCAAACTCAGAGTGTATTTATTTATAGCAGGAAGTGTTTTACACTTTCTGAGACAAGCTCTAAATCAGATTCAGAATCCAATTCAACGAGTGAAGGCAAAGGGATGAATGAGCCACAGGATAATGTAGTCGAAGATGAGAGTTTACTGAATTTCAGTGAAAGGAATCAGGGATAGAATAAGAAAATAATTGGTGTGAATAAAACCAGCCCTTTAAGAAAGACACCAGTTAAGTGGGACAATGATGAATCCCCTAAAACTCTGGAGGCTATAGAAAACAGATTCTGCATTCAAGTGCCATTAACATCCTATCTGTTTGTTTTTGCACTGTTATGACATGGTTCATGGTAACATAAGTACTGCAATCTAGTAGGGTATTGTACTACAAATAGCACCATGCCCATAGCAGGAAAGAAATAACCTTTCTATTTAAGAAGAAAAATCACACAGGCAAAGAGATTTTCCCACTGGGGGAAAAAAAATGTCTTCCAGTTCCCTGCTAAGTCCACCTTCCTAGTGATGGACCCAACAGCACAGGAATTTTGATAATCATATCTGCAAAGCAGATTTAGTAGATTAGAGGAATAGTGATTTAAGACCCTAACCAAGATCAGAACAGACACTCAAATTATCACTCATTCTTCTAGACACATATTCATGGCACAACTTGCTGAACGTTTCCTATTTGCAGTGAATCTTCTGGGTATTGCAGAAAATAGAAAACAAAAAAAGGTCGGTGGACTCACTGTTATCAGGGACCATGGAGAAACTATGTGGACTGCCAGTCAGCACAAAGCCTTAAAGTCAAATCAAGAACATCCCTGAACATCAATGGAAGAGGGAGTGGGAGAAAAATATGGCCTTTGGAGAGCTTCAGCCCGCATAACCCCTGGCAAATACACAAGAAGAAGATGCTGAGGGTCACATAGAAACAAGGAACAGAAGTTAAGCATTAGAGTCATGCAAAATAGAATGCAAATGAGAATTAGTCAATTACTGTGATTATTCATGAATAATGTGGAGAAAACCTACAGTCTTCTTTCAGCTGATATTTGAAAATCTATGCTAACTTTTAGAGATAATTCAAGCAAAGTAAAGGAAATTATAAAACCAAAAGAAAACATTTCCTACTTCATTATAAAAAAAGAAAGGAAAATTAGGCACTAAGTCATTGATATTTTTGACATATAAAAATAGTGCTTAGACTTAAATATTACTTTCAATAGAGGAGTATCTACAGAACATGTATGCTATGTTGCCAAGGGTGAGCACAAACTTAATTTTGCCTCTATTTTCTAGATTCATCAAGAACTGCAAACTGCAAACTGTCCACCACAAGTTCTTGCATGTGAGCTACTCTGTTTCTTGTTACCCTATGGGAGAGAAGCAGAGGGAAGCAATGTATCATGACTCCTGGATCTCTTGCAGGAAGATTCTGCATGTTAGCATCATTTGATCAACTTCACCTCATCAGTTTTAGGAGGGTTGATTTCTGATCCTCTGACCTCTCAGCTGGGGAATCTGGCTTAACATTATCCTTCAGGATTAGTAATCAGACGGAAATCCAAGGAAGCTTAAGTGGGCATTCAGTCATGTCCAATCTGTCAAGCCAATCACATTTTTTTTCAAACTTAGCAGCATATGGGGAAAACATGTGGCATTTGTGGCAGAGAATATAGGAAATATTATGTACATGGAGTAAACTGTGAACTCTCATTTGTCAAATGATACAATTTCCACCTCTGTGGAAATGTAGGCAACTCTAGATATGAAGAAGTAAAATAAACTGAAAACAGAAACCCTGTTTTAAGTAAAATCACAAAATGAAAAACAACAGGTCAGAAGGACATATTTATTTTTTTCTGACTATCAATTCATTAAGCTTGTTAATCTATGTAGTAGACTACACATGATGGTGAGCACCTACCTTACTCTCATGTCAGACACTATCTGCCATGTGAGATACAAATTCCCTTGGAATTTCAAAACTAACGGAATGCATGTCAGGCAATGCCAGTCAAAGGGATCCAATTTCTTTCTGGCTTGATGACCTCCAAATCTCATGTGAGTCACCTCTCCCTCCTTTCCAAGATGCAATATCTGACTTTCAATGCAGTAGATGAATTTCCCCAAGGGATGGTCCTTTTCCCTGTAGTCATTTCCACCAATACACATGGTGCATATTGTTCACCTTCTCCCCTCTTTCCTCTCTCTCTTTCTTCCCCCTTTCTTTCTGTTCCTCCTCTCTCCCTATTTCCCCTTCTCCTTCTCTATGGCCACTCTCCAGAGTCTTATTTTCTAAATAACCCAGGCTGGTCTTAATCACCAGGTCCTCCTTCCTCAGCAACCCTGCTCAGGAACTGCAGGTGTATGCTACCACAGCTGGGTGTGTTATAGCTCTTTCCTAGCACACAAGCTTCAAAGTGTGTGTGGGGTGGTGGTAGAGGGGTGTTCATCCATTTAATTTGGAATATATACACTGAGGTAATAAATGGTGGTCCGATTAATGTAGATGTTCAATAAATACTCAACGGAAATAGTTAACAGCATTTAAAAGTATAAGCTATAATATAGTAATGACACATTTTCTTTTAGCATGAACAAATACAGCAGTAATCTCTGTCTCTAGAATATGTTAAAATGGGGTCCTTGAGGAAATGATAATTCAAACTTATTCACAGCTTTTGGTATATCACATAAACTATGTAAATCAATTTACTTCTTCAAAGATGGCAGAGTAACAAGAAATAACATGAGTCACAAGTGAATCAACTTAAACAAAAATTAATCTGGTTGGTGAAATGAAAACTTACTTTAACTGAATGAAGAGAAATAACAAGAAAGGAGCTAGTCCCCTTGACACATGGTCTAAATTTTCACCCTGTTCTGCATCCACTGGCCTTGGCTATGAATCCTTAGGCAGATCGCAACTGGCCAGCAGATCAGAGATCAGGCCTTGGTGCAATGGCAAACACTGAGACAGAGACTTTAAATGCAGCTCAGTCCTACATGACTGAATTACTCTGACAAGATCTCAGAGCCATAGTCTTCATATTATTTCTTACTTCACCACTGTGATATGACTACTTTGTTATAAAATCCCAATATGGACCTACAAAAAGACTGCTAGATCCTTTACAATTAAGGCTAATATGCCATTAAAAGAGAGATTATCTTGGTTTAAGGAAAAGGAAAACATTGAAGTAAAAAAGATAGGTACATCATTGAGGGAAAGAAAACAAAAGGAAGATTACATTTTCTGTAAAAAAAAATGCTCTTTTACAAAAACAGTCATCATGTCAAAGAAACCAAACCACAATCATCATTCCATACATTGTTTCCTACTCAGTGTAGGGCCAGTGGAAACCACAATGGAACCAACTCATCAATTACCTTGAAGGGACAGGTTTGTCAAAGAAAACTTTTTTTGCCATATTTCTATGGGTATTCTTTTTTTTTTTTTTTTTTTTTTAAAATATTTTATTTATTCATTTTCAAGCAGAGAGAGAGACAGAGAGAGAGAGAGAGACAGAAGAAGAGAGAATGAATGCACCAGGGCCAACACCTTGTGGGTCTGGCTTATGTGGGTCCTGGGGAATTGAACCCAGGGCCTTAGACACTGGAGGCAAGTGCCTTAACCGCTGAGCCATCTCTCCAGCCCTATGGGTATTCTTTAATGGTGGTGTATCTTAGCAAAATTTTTCGTCATTAACAAGCTATTCACTTATGAAAATAACTTAGACATAAATCATTTCAAGATCCAAGACTCCTCCCATCTATAATATATCCCTTCAGTGACATAGTGCAGATTTCCAAATGGGGATTAAGGTTGAAATAAACAGGTGCACTTTCATTTACTTCTTCATTGAAGACCCACACTCATGTCACCTCTAAGAAAGTAGCCGATTCTTGGCTCTCACAGAAACAGTAATGACAGACATAGTATCACTGGATACTTGTCATGTTTTAAAGCAATCAAGAAGTTTGAGGTTTATGTAATAAATAAAATTAACCAAGATAAGAATTGCTGAAATCCAAGACTGCAATCTGTTCCCTTGTTCAGTTAATCTTAAAAGATATTGGTACAAAACCTGCTACTTGAAAAGGAAATGTAAATGATAAGATCATGATAATTCAATATTTAAGCAGTTTAAAATAAAAGAAATAGAGAAAACAAACAATAAAGTCTTATGATTTGCTTCTACACACTGTCTTGAAATTCATCAGGATTCTTTGCAGACAGCAAGACAGTTCTCAGAATTAGCTAAAGACTGGGATTTCTTTCATCTCATCTTCAGAAGTAATCTATTTTATCTCTTGTGGTATGTCTGCTTAAATCTTTATAGCTCACAAGATACTGGCTAGTTTTTGTTCTTTTTTATATTTCAACACAATTAAAAAAAACCCTGATCATTTGAAAATGAATCATGATCTATTTAACAAAAGTATAGAAAGGCTAGGAAACCGAAAAATGATGAAAAATGACATTGGAAATAGACATTTTAACAAACTTACAGGTCTAAATTAAGGTCACATAATGAATCTATTTCAAAGGATGTCTTTATCAGAGTTTTTTCATACCTAGGTAAATTCCATTATAGTTTTTTTAAAAATAGCATAGTAATATTTGTTATAGAATATTAAACACAAGTAAGGGGAAAAGAGAAAGAAACAAGAAGAAGGGAACGTGTATGCTGTTAAAAGCCAACTTCAAATGAAGGTTACTTAGAACTTAAGAAAAAGTGTCTTAAAGAATCTTGTTTTCCTCTTATTTTTTTTGTTTCAGTAAAATTTCACTTTCCATGAGGTTTTACTTTAAATCTGAATCTACCTCTTTTGGATACTGCACACTTGCTAGTCATTTCTTGATGGCTGTTCCCTGATTTCCCACTGTTAAGGACCATGAACAAAGTGTGGTAAAGAAGAGCTGGAGGGGAGACTTCCCCAACCAGCACTGATAGATAATACCCAGTACTTATTCATGGGAAGGACTGAGCAGGATCTCTCTGCACCTGCAAACATGATACTTGAATGGCATCACTGAAAGCACAGTAGGACTCCAAATTGAATTTGACCTGAAAATCTAGTCTAATACCTTATTTATTATCTGCTACTATCCCAAATAGAAGATGCTATGGAAGATCCCCTCAAAGGTTTTATGTTATTGCCAGTTTGTTACAATATTTCCTCATAAAAATAGTCCCCTTTGGGAACAGATAATATTGGGAAATAAAATTTTATTTCTTCTGTTACAAGCAATGCTGATTCAATAGAATCTCACAGTTAGGTATTAAAATATCTTTCCTTTTTTGAAAATTTACTTGTGAACACACACACAAATTTACAGTGAACACACACACACACATTTATATTGCTATCTTATTCCAATACTCTCAAGGTCAATACTGTTTGTTTGTTTGTTTGTTTTGAGGAGTCCTATGAGTATCTTCCAAATTTTCTACTCATTTTCATTAGTAGTTATTAAAATATTGAAACTTGTTTCCAATAGAAACAGCTTCAATGGCAAATCAACTGTCAGTCTAACACAAGCCCACTCACTGTTCCTCTTATCTCCATTCATATCTGTGAAATGAATAATTGAATTTTTTGTTGTTGTTCAAAATATTTAGCTTTTCCAAGTGTAGTCATCTAATTTTTAAAGACAATCCCATGGGTGTATTCTCAAACATACTCATGTACACATGAAATTGGACTTTCAGCACAACATGCATAGAGTTATTTATACCTATGGAAATGCATGAGAGAATTAGAGCTCTTGAGAATGAACTCCATGTACACATTATCTTCTCCCAATATTTATTGAGTTTGCAAGTATTTAAACAAAAGCACATAATGACACACAATGTGACTAATTTTCTTACATTGAAATTTCAACATAATCATGTCATTCTTACAGTATCAGTTAACGGATAAGATGGCTGCATGACTTAATCATTCACCAGACACATTTTACAAGAGGAAACGAAAAGTAGTCTGGACAGTGAACAAATATGACTGAATTCTATGCACTTCAGCTCAAATGTATTTATCAAAGGAAAGGAAAAAATACTGTTCAGTTTGAAAAGCTACATTTCTCTGGCTTTGTTAATCTCCTTACTGATTGCCAGAGATTTCTTCGAGCATGAGTTATGATCCTTCTACAGTTAAAACTTAAAAATTTGTTTCCAAAGCCTCCCTAAAGGAATTGCTTTGAAAACAGTAAGATTGCTGAACCTAAAAACAATTATCAATTTACCAAAAGCAAATTTACCAGTTTGGCTGTCTTTGTGTCATAGCTCAACTCTAACCATGATCCAACTCTCTGAGCAAGATCAGCAGAATGCAGCCAGCTCTTATGCCAATAATCCAGTACCAACAGTGTTCTCTGTGGTCTCTCCGTTCCTTTGAAACTTCACAAGCCAAGTCTGCACATACATTTTTTATTCACTTTAGCATTTTCAAACACTCACCAGAATAGTCCCTAAAACTTGGCTTGCTTCTGTGAAGGGCCTCTTCAGTTAGAATCACCAAGTACCATCTAGCACACAATTTCCAAAAGACCAGAATTCATATGATCAGATTCATCTCAGTAACTCTACCCTACTCCTGATACCAACTTCTGTCATGGTTAGGTTTATGCTGGTGGGATGAATCTCCAAACCAGGCACCGTTTATAGAAGAAATGGGATATATTTAAACCTCATAGATCTAAGCAGAGAGAAAAACCCCCACAAGCACCTCCAAAAGCAAGCACACTCAGGCAGCCACACAACATGAAACCCTGGAAGAGTTCTGACTGTTTTCTATATACCTTAGGCTGGAGTTCTATATCTGCGCCTAGTAACACCTTTGGGGTAGACCATATGATCTTCCCACAGTGACCCATTCACCAACCCATTCATCAGCTTGGCAGCTGGAGACAAGCTTTTAATAAAACTCCTGAATATTGAGGGGCAGCCATTCAAAGTACCACAGTTGGTGTTCATTGCAGAGCCAAACAGCAGGCATTGGAAATGAAACATGATGACCAAGCCTGCTAAGAGAACATTAGTTGTGAGTACTCATCAGTGACATTTTTCTTCTCTATAATTTCCTTAATTTCAAACCATTATACTTGTCCTCTTCCCAATTTTAGAATCCCAAATACACACAGACACACACACAGAGATAGAGAGAGACAGAGAGAGGGAGAGAGAGACAGAGAGAGATAGAGACAGATTGAGGAAGAGAGAGTGAAAGCGAGAGAGAGAGGGGAGTTGTAAAGAACAGTCAGGTGAGTTCAAACAAGACATTCATATCTCCACACAGTACTTTCAACAGTGAGTATACATTTCAGTAACAAATACAAATGAAAATATAAAAAGAAATGCAAGTATGAAGAATATTCCCAGCTTAAAATATTTATATAATCATAATGTTAGAATATAAATAGTAAATTACAAAGGTACTGTTTATCAAGTCCAATAAAGCAAAGGTTTTCAAATTTCAATATTTCTCAGACAAATAGCATAAAGTACCTGCTACAATAAATATTCTATGCTGTGGATGATGTGCTGCACCTATGTCTCCATGACACAGTGCTTGCCTGACAGTTGGAAAACCTCAGGTGTGATCAGTTGATCTCTATTCACATACACTCGCACACATGGAAATAGACACACACACACACACACAAGCAAAGAAATAAATATTTTAAAATAAAAACATTGAGGATTTTACTGCTCTGGAGAACTAAATGAACTAATTGAATATAATACAGGAGGGAAGTGAGCTAGCATTTAAGAAAATATAGAAAGTACTTGAACTTGTAGAGTCCATTTTATAAATAAATGCAAAAAATTAACAATGAACAAAAGGAAATGCATGGGAAATACCACAGAGGGGAGGTATGCCAGCACCTTATTAGCTTAAAGTATAAGTTCTGAGCTGGGGGGGGGGAGGATTAAAGGGTAAAGGGCTTCCTGGGAAATTATGAGAACCTGAGTGTGTATGTCCAAAACCCATATAAAATTAAGGGCATTGAGGCACATGCCTGAAATCCTAGGAAGGCTGAGACGTGAGGTCATTGGAACCTGCTGGTTGGATAGTCTAGCCAATTTGTTGAGATAAAGGGTCAGCAGAAGTACCTGCCTCAAAGAATACGGTGAAAAGGGACTGAGGAAAACTCTAAGTGCTGACCTCTGGCCTCCATACATGTATGCTGATACATATGAAATGCATGCATCTACATGCATCCACATGCATCCACACATATGCACACACACATACACACATGCATCCACAAACATGCATGCACAAGCATACAAACACATGCATACACACATTCATTCACATACATATTAACACACATGCATACACACCCACATTCACCCACATACATACAAACATATGCATCCACATATATACACACATACATCCACATACCTACACACATGCATACACACATGCAACCACATGCATCCACATACATAAACAAACATACATCCACATACATAAACAAACATACATCCACATACATAAACACATGTATCTACATACATACACACATGCATCCACATACATAAGCACACATGAATCCACATACTTACAAACACATGCATCGCATACATACACAATGCATCCACATACATCCACACACATTTATCTACATCCACACACATGCATTCACATACACACAGGCATCCATATACACACATGCTTCCACATATAAAAACATGCAAGCACATATATACACACATGCAACCACATATATACACATGTGCATCCACATACATACACACACATTTATCCACATACACACTTGCATCCACATGCACACACATGCATCCACATACATTTATCCACATCCACACACATGCATTCACATACACACAGGCATCCACATACACACATGCATCCTCATACACACTTGCTTCCACATGCACACACATGCAACCACATATATACACACATGCATCCACATACATACACACATTTATCCACATCCACACACATACATCCACATCCACACATGCATCGACATCCACACATGCATCGACATACACACAGGCATGGACATGCACACATGCATCCACATGCATCCACATACATTCTCACATGCATCCACATACATACACACACATTTATCCACATCCACACACATACATTTACATACACACAGGCATCCACATACACACATGCATCCACCTACACACATGCTTCCACATGCACACACATGCAACCACATATATACACACATACATACACCTACATACACACATTTATCCACATACACACACAGGCATCCACATACACACATGCATCGACATACACACATGCATCCACATGCACACACATGCATCCACATACATTCACACATGCATACATACACATACACACATTTATCCACATCCACACATGCATCCACATACATTCACACATGCATCCACATTCATACACACATTCATCCACATTCATACAAACCTGCATCCACATACATACCCACATGCACCCACATACATATATGCACACAAATACATGTGTGTATTACAGTTGACACTAGAAAAGGGGCATTAATATTAATTAATCTCATAAAACAGAGATTGCTGAGTCCCCCCATAGAATGGTGATTTTTTTCTGAGATGCATGCCATCACCAGTAATTCAGAATACCATTGTCTATCTACATCAATACTAAGCCTGCCCTCAGTCACTGCGTCCTTTGCACTCTAAATTATGACTGTCTTCAAAGACACAGGTGACTCTGCTTTAGGCCTCTGACCATCTCAAAGTGAGCTGTAGAAACCACCTGGATCATAATCCCTTCATAAAATGATTTCAGATCTGTGGCCAGAGTAAGAATAAGAACTTTTGGAGAGGGCCTAAATATGTATATTTTAATCTATACATGGGTAAATTTTTAAAAACTTGAATGTATTTTGTTTCAATAAAGTGGCTAGTCCTATGGAACAAAATGTAAGGCTTTAGAAAATTGAGGTTTGACTTATTGCAATGATACGATTTAAATTTCATAATATAAAAGCTTTACATAAAATGTACTTAAAGGTAGTAAAAGCTACCATTTAACATACTGTGAAAAAGAATTAAAATAACTGATTCCTTCAGAAGACATTATTTTATTATAGCATATTTTATTTTAGAGAGTATTAATGGAGTAGATTTCCTTTTGGAAAGTTTTCTTTTAAATATGAAGCCATTATTGAGTTGAACCTTATTTTTATTATACTCAAAAGTTTTCCATGGCGATAGGGGGTATTAAAACTGTCAATTAAGCAGAATAAATTCCTTAAATTATCAGAATCACACTTTTCTTATTATATATGAAACTAAGAATTCTTAATTTTCATATATGCCAGAGCATTTTGACAATAATGAATTCCAGTGTTTTGAAAACAGTAAATATTAAGATGAAGGGCCTTAGCATTACACAAATTCTACATTTTACCTCAGTGTGAAAATTTGCATAGGTTTTCTTCCATTGAGGAGGATAAGAGGTGAAAAATAATCTTAGTAATGTGTCCTTCCACC
This sequence comes from Zapus hudsonius, assembly GCA_004024765.1. NCBI lineage: Eukaryota > Metazoa > Chordata > Mammalia > Rodentia > Dipodidae > Zapus > Zapus hudsonius. The sequence continues at coordinate 20,271 of PVHP010024074.1, forward strand.
TGGTAAAATGTCATTTACTTAGAGCTCCTGTAAACTTCAAGTCCATTACTGTATACCTGAAAAAAGAAATCCACAGATTATCCTGTCCACTTCCAAATGAATGGAAGTTTTTTTTTTTCCCCCTGTGGTGATTTGAATAAAGTGTCCCCCATACACTCATGTGTTTTGAATACTTGGTTACCAGCTGTTGCAAATTTGGGAGCGTTTGTGTATTTTTTGGGAGGCAGAGCCTTGCTAGAGTGATTGTGTCACTGTGGGGTGGTATTTGAGGCTTATTAATTCAGTTCACTGGATGTTCAGAGCTAGCTCACTCTTGATGTTTCCTCCCAACTGATGTGACAAGATATGCCAACCTGCTCTCTACTCTTGTCATGCTTTCCCCACCATGACCAAACTTCCCCTTGAAACTGCATGCTGACATAAGCTCATTCCTTCCACAATCTGCTTCTGATTGAATGTTTTTCCCAGCAGCAAGATTACTGATACAAGATCTAAGAAATATCTTGTTTAATGAGCACATTTTATTTTCAAAATATTAATTATACTCCCATCAATTAAGGTAGAAAAACAGGCAACAGCTCAAAATAAAATATGCATATATTAAACATTTGATATGGCAGTTAAAACTATGAGAAAAAATATATAATGATTTTCCAGAGTAGACATCACCAAATTTTTATAGTTAATATTCCCACCAAGCCTGAGATCTTGAAGTTATTCCTTTCCTACAAACCTTGTTAAATTCAAAACACCAGAAGTAAAGGGAAAGTGACTCTAAGCATATTCAGTTAGATAACATAGAAGCTTAGAGCAGACTAAAATACATGCCACAATGTCAGATTTATCCTGAACATGTCAGCTATTCCTTACTTGACTGTGAAGGTCATCCCTGGGCCACCCTGGCCCTTGTCAGAAATCACATCTTCTAATGTTCCCTCTTTTATCTCACTCACATTTCCATCTAATTTACATATCCCTTTGAGATGTCTGTAACACTGTAATTATATCCACAGGTCACATCTATACTATATATTCATGCATATATTGTAAGCAATGGTTGGACTGGGAGCTATGTGTATTTACTCTCTGAATCCACAGTCCTGAACTGCATTATTGCCTGCCTTCTAATAGGTATGGACTCAAGAAAATGTTGGTTCAATGAATGGTTGTTGAAAGAATCAGCTGAAAACAATGACCAAAGGATGCAGTAAAATTGGCTTGAGCTTGAGCTCTTTCCAAAGCAATTCAATTCAATTCAATTCAATTCAAACTAATTCAATTTGAATTTACCCAACAGACATGTACAAAGGGTCTAGCCTTTGCCTGTAACAGACATATAAAGGGCTTTCTGACCTGCGTTGTCTCTTCAATTGTCTTAACACTTTACCTTGCCAATAAAGCCATAGTTTAGGTTGACAGTAATAAATTAATTCTTAGAAAATCATAGAGGTATTTATTCCAGGTTGTGTGGGAAGGAAGAACAAAGAAGTATAAAACAATTTCCCTAGAATTTCTTAGAGCTAGCATATAGATACACATTTTATGTCTAGTTCAAGCCCCCACCACCAACATCCACACACAATCTGACCTTCTTTCTTATGATGGTGTTATCAAAAGAGGATTTCCATTGTACATTGACCTGCCACAAGACCATATTTATGGGCAGAAATAATACTTCTGGGACAATTTGCTATTCAAATCATTTCTTGTGACTTGTGGTTCAAATTAAAAAAAAAAAAAAAAACAACCTCATTGACAGAGTCTGTGGAGGGTTTTGATAGCTGAATCTGTATGTATACACTTTCAGACTATGCATCTCATGACAGGTAGTGTATTGACCATATTCATGGTGTTTAATTGTGCTTACAACCATGGAGATAATACAAAGCCTTCAGGTTCAGGTTAAGTTGGACAACGAGTTAGTCAAATGGCACAATTCTCTACTTTGTTTTACTTGGACACGGCAGTCTTTATGGGGTATAGTGGAAAACTTCCTCAAAATGGTTTAAAAAAGAGTTCTTCTGCACTGTCTGAAAGGCTGCACATGAACCACATAAATGAAGTCATGATTGACTTAAATACTTCCCATTGCCATGGGGCCCTGAGCATAAAAAAGGCTTTCATTTTGGATACTGGGGGCATGAAATATAACAAAGCATTATGGGGCAGCTGTGGGAATGTCTCAGTAGGTAAAGTGATTTCTGTGTACCAATAAGTGTCTGAATTCCAATCCCTAGAACCCATGTATAATTCTGGGCATTGTGGTGTAAGATTTTAAACCTAGCAAAGGGAGGTGGAGGCAGAAGGATCCTCTGGGCTCACTGGCTAGCTGGTCCAGCCAATTCAGAATTCAGTGGGCTATAAATTTAGTGAGAGTTCATATCTCAAAAAAAAAGGTGGAAAGTGATTGAATAAGGTATCCAATGTCAACTTGTGACCTCCACATGTAATCATATCACACACACACACACACACACACACACACACACACACACACACACACACACACACACTACAGAAACACCATAAAAACACATATGGGGCAAACAAGAGTGGTACTCCAAATATAAGCAAGATACGTTTTGTGGAGAAAATGGCTGACAGGTTTGAGCCAGTTCTAAAATAGACTTAGGAAAAAATGCAGAGAATTGCAGCTACCTCTTCCACTACATTGTATTTTCAGCTGGGGAAAGTATACAAATAGATCACTTTTAGATTTCCTTTCATGACAATATTCACAGGTACCATGATAAAGATCATCAGACCTTGAAATTACAAAACACACTGGCCTTTCACTGTCTCAGGAAGATTTTTCTGTGCCTGTTTCCAGAGCCTACCCTACCCTGGCCCAGGGTCCTTATCGAATCAAGCTGTTCTCCATTTCTTTGAGCAATGGGCCAGTTCTTGATGTTCCAAGTCTGTTCCTGAGTTCAGCTTTTATGTTCGCCCTCTTCTTCGAGCTCTTCATTCTTGGCTTTGTCTAGTGGTGGTGTTTCCCCCTAGAGCTCTCTTTTCTTATCTTCACTGTAAAAACCAACTCAAGGAGACAATCTTAGCACCCCAAATTCCATCACGTTCATTGCTGATTGTGATTATAACTTTTGTCAGTTTCATCCAATAGAATTTGCATTTCCAGAGAAAGGACTATATTAACTTTCTCCAAAATCTATCTATACAAAGTAGTCCATAAACATAAATAAATGGTACAAGACAGTAAGGAAAAGAATGAGGGGTTTTAGTTCCAATGATAGGTGTTGCCTGGACAATAGGAGATGGTCAGTTACCCAAATAAAGCAGATCACAGTGAGCTGAATGTCATTTAGTCTTGTACATTAGAAATAAACCAATAAAAATTTTACTCATTGCTCTCAAAGTGAGAGTACCACAGTAGATCATTCTGGATCATCTTCCATTTTCAAATCACTATAGATTAGGTATCTATCCCAATTCTTTACTTTTTATTTTATGAAAGAGTCTCATTAAGTTGCCCAAGGTGAAATTGAAATCCTCTTCTCTCAGCTTCCCAGGTAGCAAGGAGTAAAAGTCTGTGCCATCAGGCCCACATGGTTTATTTTTTAATATTTCCACCTGACTCAGATACATTTTCTATTAGTGACAGTCTCATAATTCTTCCTTTAATATTTCCTTTAATAAATGTTTTTATTTCATAAGCCCCTCCCTTCAATTTTACTCTTATATGAGTTTCAGGTATCTCTGAAAATAAATTCTTTCCTGAAGAAAATTTTTACCAAACTGGTAATTATCAACTTCTTAAGGTTCTTTTTACTTTTTGCTACATAACAATACATATATTTTCTTATATAACTTTTAATAAATTCTACATGCTGAGCTTGGCATCAGTTTCATAGCTCTGTATTACATGTCATGAAACAAGACAGAGACTGGTCCATAATATGTATTCATTAAATATAAATTCACTGATTTCATCATGGTTTCTTTTACCTCCATTACTGATTTTCTTTAAAAAAATAAGAGTCAATTATTAACAGTAAACAAAATACCTTATTTTATGAAATAATGAACAGTAGATTTCTTTGTATGAAAATCTCCTTATCAATTCTTCACAGAGTAAGAAATTCAGTTCTAAAACTTATTTATATTTACATATACATTCATATATGCAATGCATATATTTTAAAATTTATTACCCAAAACTATCACATTATGCTTATTGTAGTTCATACAGTGCTTTTTGCTTTTATCTTGGATATGCATAATATTTCACATTGGAAGAAGTGAGGATGCCTTATCACTTTAAATAAGCTTATAATATCTAACTATAGGTTTGGATCATAACTTTCAGGAACCTCTCCCTACTATCAGATACTTTATTCACAATTTTCCTCTAAAATTTTTACTAAGTTTCAATGAACACATCTAAGTACATTTCACTTAGACATATGTTTAAAGAATTTGAAATGATAGGGTTTTAGGCAAAAAAAAAGTGCTAGGAAAAAATTTTTCCCACGTTAGACCCCACTCTGGTCATAAGGCTCCATGCACTGCACAAGGTTATCAAGTCTGTGGAGTGGACTCATGGTGCATTTGGCATTAGGATTCAATTTAGATGTTAATCAATAACTGGGAAAGCCCACAAGGTGTTTAGAAGCTTCTGTGGTATAACTGAGCACATCTGTCCCCTTTAGCTATTCTGCACCCCATGGTGAGGGGACAAAACCTCAAACAGAGGAACTATCAACAGTACAATAAAAGAGCATGTAAGATAATGTAAACATATTTAGTCCTTTCCGCAAACTGATTAGGCTAGTCTCCCAATACAACAGTTATGCATAGATGATTTCTAAACCTCATGCATTTCTAACTGGGGCAAAAGAACTGAATGAGATTTTTCCCCTTCTCTCTCTTTTTTAATTTGCTTCTGAAAATTGAGATAAGAAATGGAAACTTCACTTATAACAATGATTTCTTGGACCAGGAATATTGCCCAATGGCTAAGCATAAGGACCTCAGGTTAGTGCTTGGCACCCATTAAAAAACAGGTATAGGCTATGCATGCCTGTGACACAAGCCCTGAGGGGGAATGAAACACGAGCATCAAGGAGACCTCTTGGTTAGCCAGTGGTTAGTGTCAGATATAGTGAAAGTCTCAGAGAAAGAAAGTAGAAGGCAATAAATTAATGGTGAAATCAGTCGTTAGGAGGTGTGGTAATTAAAAGGATGTCTTTTAAATGCTACAAATGACGTTAAGAACAGACAAAGATACAACACTTGAAACATTCACAGAGCAATTTGATAATAAACAAAGTCTTTAAAACTACTTTGAGGCTGGAGTAAATAGCTCAGTGTTGTAGCCTAGCATTCCTGGGAACTTGGGTTTTATTTCCAACACCTAAGCAACAATAAAGGAACTTTCTACTTTCAGAAATACTGGGTTCACCACCCCAGCCTCAAAAAATAATAATAATGGCATGCTTTCTTTGGTGATGAGTTCAAAGGAAAATTTTATTTTATTTAAATTTTTTAATTTGGCTTCGGCCAAAGACAGTCCACCAAGCACATATGCCAAAATAAATAAATAAACTAAAAAAAAAAAAGTTTCCAGGTTGTCATTGCAAAACCACAGAGTTCTGGTTTGTGGCCCCTAGCAGCATGTCTGCTGGGCATGATCAATGTTCATTAAGTGCACTGAAGTGACAGGTACACAAAGTGGCACCACATGCGTGTGCATCTGAGCTGTCCGTAATGAATAAATGGAGCGTGTGATCCCAAAGGCAGCTGCACCAGCCATAACTTTGTATTTGACACTTGACTGATCTTAGGAGTCTGTTTGTCAAAAGCCATCCATTTGGAAAAAAAATATAATAAAGAAAGGCAAAAACTTGTGAAGCTTTCCCGAGGGTTGTCAGACTGAAGCTTCCCAGGAACACCACTTCCAAAAGGTAGACTTTTCTGAGAGAAGTCAACTATTTATTTTATTCGTTATTGGTTCATGACTGCTGGAGTTCACTCAAAGTTCATTTCACTAAAAACACTGGTATCATCTTATGTGCTAACACATAAAGTTGATGGGAAAGAGACAGTGAGGGAGCAACCAGGCCATTGCTGCTTTTCCACTATGAAGGAAATTCAGATTGAGTACTGGAAACATGACAGGGAGCAAACAGGGATAAGGGTAACTACATCCTGGGTAATAAGGTCTAATGGATATTCAGGAGATATTAGATCACATTACCTGATGGACCCTATACTTCTTCCATGTGATAAAGATGCCTTTGAAATGTAGTCACCAGCCATTAGGAAAACCAGATCAAATGAAATGACTTTGGGCCAATGAGCTAAATCTATTGTCCCCCCCAAAATCTTAAAATTATTGTTAATATCAGAAAAGAATTCAAAAACAATTTTGAAGAGAGAGGGAACTGCCCCACAGAACAAGCAATGGTGTTCAGTCTATGAAGTTACTTCAATTTCTTGCTTATTTTTCCCAAGAGAAGCTGTCAGAAATCCAGATAGATTCGACATTACAAGTCATTTGCCATTTAACATTTAAAGGTGCCCCTGTTTTTCAGAGCCAGTGGAAATAACAATGTGTTTGGAGCTGGAAGGAACTTCAAACAGTATCAAATTTGGACTTCTTATTTTATGAAAGCCCCAAGGGCTAAAAGCTTAAGCCTAGGTCTTCCAAACTGTGTCAACCATTGCTCCTGACTGAGTTACACTAAAAAAAAAAATAATAATAATAAATTAAATAAATAAATCGGGAGTATGGGACATCCTAAATGGAATTAGTACAAGAGCCCATATTTATGCAGAGATCAACTCAATTTGACCCTAATAATTCCTGTCCCATGTAATGCTTTGCTGTTGGGGGTCATGGCCCCCTGAACCCCTCCTGTTAGCCCAGGTCTCGATGGCCAGCAGGAGAAAGGGCTCAATTGTGGAGAGGTGAGGCGGATAGGACAGACACACACAACCAGGAGAAATGTTGGGAAAATCTCACTTTATTGGGCATCTAAATCCTCTTTTATAGCCACAGGCTGCATTGTCCCGCCTATTCCTCTTAAGCAATAGGATTTAAACTTTCTGGCAGGAGCCAATCAGCAGCAATAGGATTTAAACTTTCTGGCAGGAGCCAATCAGCAAAGTACAGCAAAGCAAAGTATGCCTCCCTAATGCACATTGTTTTACAGCCAATCAGCAGGGTAGTTGGTTACATCACCAGTAAAGCAAAACCTAACAAGCAGGAACAAAGTTTACTAGCTACACAGAATTCAGCTGGGATTAAAGACATGTGCCATCACGCCCGGCTTTATTCCATATTCTAAAACTTACCTTAAGGTTGCCTAGTTAGGCCAGGGCCCAACATTTTGCCTAATGTGTAAGCCTTCCTTTAATTCTGTGTGAGAGTCATTGAGTGACATCTTCTGCTGTCTTTTTCCTGTTATACTTAGAGATCAGAAAGATAAAGTTGTCTGATAGAACTAGAACAGGGGCTTAGGAGAGGGTCAGTAGTTAGGAGCACTTACTGCCTAACTTGGCTTAGGGACAGTGAAATTCAAATCCCTAGAAGTCACTCACATCTGCAAACCAGACCAAGAGGGTCCAGGACCAGAGGAGAAATTGCTGAGGGACAGTAGCTCCCAACTGAGAAAGATACCCATCTCAAAAGTATATACATAGATGAGAAAAAGATCATATCCCAACATTCTCTTCTGGCTTCTAAATATGCACAGGGCACCCACATCTGCACACAAACACACACACACACACACACACACACACACACACACACACACACACACACACACACA
>PVHP010024075.1:0-26789 GCA_004024765.1 Zapus hudsonius
TCTCACACACACACACACACACACACACACACACACACACACACGGGTGTGTGGAGCAGCCGCCATTGTTACCTGGGTTAGCCAGAAACCTAACTTAAAATAGTGTGCATGTTAAAGCAACTTTAGTTTATTGAATAAAATTTATGTTATCTTCTCTGAGTCCTGAGACTTATCTTAAACAATTGCAGGGGAAAAGGTAATGAAAATGTTGTTAAGTGCATATCACAATCAGTAGGAGGAGGATCACTGTGAGTTCAAGGCCACCCTGAGACTACACAGTGAATTCCAGGTAAGCCTGGGCTAGAACGAGACCCTACCTCAAAAAACCAAAAAAAAATACCCCTCCCAAAAAAAAAGTCCTTTTAAAGCCACACACTGGACTGAGAACATGTTTGAAGCACCTGAGAGAACTACACCATGCCAGTGTGTGTGAAGGATTTGGGCTCCTGGAGATCTTGTAACCCAGATATGTGCAGAGACATCATGTAATTTTGTGCGTGGGTTTGGGGGGAAATTTTGCTTTTGGTTTGCTCTGAGTAGTAGGTAATTATCAATGTCATAATGAAACATTGCTGATGATGAAGTCACAAATACCCGCTGCTGAGATTGCAGGAGGTGTGAGGTCATGTGTCACCGAGGTGAGACTCTCCTCTGAAGGCCAAGTGTGCAGAGATGAACCTGACAAGACAGTTTCATCTGTGGCTCACGAAGGCAACGCAGACCCTTCAATCTGGGGGCTCTGGTGATCCAAGAAGTCTTAGTACACCGTGTCACCAGAAGCATCCAAGCTGTTCCCTGCAATGACGACTGGGTGACTACATAGCAGACTCACCACATTCTGTGTGAGGATCTGGTTTGGTGACGCCATGGCGTAGCACTCCTCCAGCTTGGATATCAGTGCAGGCCTGCCTTAGCCTGTCCTCTGGGAGGCTACTCTGATGGACATCCCGATTTGGAGTTACGTGTGCCATAGATATGAGATGGATCGTATCCAAAGACATCTGAGGGATGCGGTACCAACCTTTGGTGCAGATCCTATGTACAACTCTGGAGTCACTGTCTCAACCTCCCTTCCTTAGGAATATGCTCAAATGTTCTCCTGACAAGTCGAAGCCAAGCCTCCTGGGTACATGCTCCCCTTTCTCCTCCCTCTTGGCCGTCGTTTCTCTTCACAGACCCTGCTTTAGTTAGGCCATCACCGAGGTCTCTCATTCTGAGTTGTTTGCTCCTAACTCAGCTTTTCTGATCAGAAAGCAAAGTTCTCTCCCGTGAAGGAAATAGTAAAAAAGAAAATGCTTGTTCCCTCAGGAGCCAGGGGACATTCTGGCTCTCATCTAGGGTTTCAGCAATAAAGCAACACTTTTCAGACTTCATTCTTTAATACCAACTGTCTTGCTAGTATGTCACCACGTATGCAGTCTTCTGTGTCAGCTTCCCAGCGTTCCAAGGAAAGTAAACAGCAATACAGCTTTTTAAAATATTTTATTTATTTGCAAGCAGAGAGACAGAGACAGTGAGAGAGAGAGAGAGAGAGAGAGAGAGAGAGAGAGAGAGAGAGAGAGAGAGAGAGAGCGAATGGGTACAACAGGACCTCCAGCCCCTGCAAAGAAACTCCAGATGCATGAGGCACTGTGTATCTGGTTTTATGTGGGTACTGGGGAATCGAACCCGGGTCATTAGACTTTACAGGCCAGCACCTTATCCACTGAGCCATCTCTTCAGCTCCAGTCCAACTTTTTAAGTGCACAACAGAACACCACCCAAAAGATAAACCACCGCTGCATTCATGACCTCGCAGTGGTTGTCATTATTTGCACAAGACCTGCATAATACTGGGCTCATTGACATTTGTTATGGAGGATGGAGGAGGGAAAAAAAAGACATCAACATAGAAGAAGGACTGGGTGGAAAGAAGAGGGTCAGAAAAAGAAAGGCGATGGAGGAGGGACAAAGAAGGCGATGGAAGGGGGTTGGGGTCAAATTACATTAGGTTCATGTATGAAAATTGTCAACTGAAAACATTTTTTAAGCCAACCCAGGGCTATAGGGATGACTTAGAGGATAAAGGCACTTGCTTGCTAAGCCTGAAAGCCTGGGTTTGATTCCCCAGTGCCCACGTAAAGCCAGAGGCACAAAGTGGCACATGTGTCGAGTTCATTTCTCTCTCTCCCTCTCTCTTTCCCTCTCTCTCTTTCTCTGCTTGCAAATACATAATAAATAACATATTTTTTATTTAACCAGTCCATCTGCCTACTCAATGAACAATGAATAAAGGTAAAAACAGAGATTGTCCTCTTAGAAGAACTGAGGTTACTTGCTTGGAACAGGAGGCAGTTTTGAAAACCAAGGGGATCTCCACATTCTCATTTAACAACAGGAAACAAGCTTTTTCAAACTCTCACATTTCCCATCAAAGCATGGTCTCCTAGCAACAGCCACTGCGAGGTGAGGTTTCCACAATTTCGATTTTACTATCTGTTATGCATTCTTTGTGACTCAACCTACATGGGTAAGAAATGTTAAACTTGAGATTAAACTTTGAAAAGTAGGAAACAAAGATGAAATCTCTCTTCCGGTAACTGAAAAGCAATTCATTAAAAACTGTGGAAGTATGATTGCTGAGCCCATGTAAAGGTTTTTGCCTGTTTAGCCTCTTCCAGAAATATTAGAACTCACAGCAGTCCTCCTACCTCTAGCACTTGGGAGGCAGAGGTAGGAGGACTGCTGTGAGTTCTAGGCTACTCTGAGACTACATAGTGAATTTCAGGTCAGTCTGGGCTAGAGTGAGACCCTACCTTGGAAAAAAAGATTATAATTCTCAAAAAATAAAAATATTTGAAGTATTCAGAAACAATAACTATATAAATAAAACTGAAAATCAATGAGCAAGGATCGAAATCACAAGAGAACCAGGAACATTTTTTAGAAAATGAAATAGACTTGTAAAATGAGCCCAATTTCAGTAAATTAAATAGCACAATGGGATTATATGAAAGAATGGGTGGCATGGAATACAGAACTAAAGAAATTCCTCAGAATGCATGGAAAATATGAGCTAAAATACAAGCGTGGTATGGTGGGTAACACCTATAATCTCAACACCAGCTAGGAAGTAAGATCACAGTGAGTTCTAAGTCAGTGTGGGTGAGAGTTAGAACCTCCCTCAAAAAAAAAAGCTAATAATAAAAATAAAGGGCTGGAGAGATGGCTTAGCAGTTAAGACATTTGCCTGCAAAGCAGGACCTGAGTTTGAATCACCAGTACCACATAAAGCCAGATGCACAAAATGGCACATGTGTCTGGAGTTCATATGCAGCTGCTGGAGGACCTGGTGTGCCCATCCTATCTGCCTCTTTCTCTCACTCCCTCTTAAATAAATAAACAAGTAAATAAATAAATTTAAGGTTAACCTGGGCTACAGTGAGACCCTACCTCGAAAACCCCTAAAATAAAACCCAGACTGGGCATGGTGGCGCACGCCTTTAATCTCAGCACTTTCAAGGCCGAGGTAGAAGTATCAATGTGAGTTTGAGGCCAGCCTGGGACTACAGTGATTTCCAGGTCAGCCTGGGCTAAAGTGAGGGTCTACCTGGAAAACAAACAAAAAAGAACAATGAAGGGAGGTTCGAGAGATGGCTGAGGTCAAAGGTACTTACTTGCATGGAAGCCTAGCAACCCAGGTTCGATTCCCCAGTACCCATGTAAAGCCAGATGCACAAAGTGGCACATGTGTCTGCAGTTCATTCATAGTGGCTGGAGGCCCTGGTACATTCAATCTCTCTGGTTAAAAGTAAATAAAAATATTTTTTAAGTTTATTTTTAAAGGACAATAAAGGGCTAGGGAGATGTCTGTCGATGAAGTGCTTGTGGCTCAAGCTGAAGTGTAACTTCAATCCCAGGCCCCAGGTAAAAAGCCAGAAGCCATGGAAGGTTTCTATAATCCAAGCACACGCATGCTGATGGCAAGATGGTAGGCAGAGACAGAATTCCCTGGAAGCTTGTGGTGAGTACAGCCAAGAACAGCAGAGTGAGAACCCACACAAATCCTGCCTGGTACTGGTTTTGGAAGCACAAAAATGCAGGAAAGATTATTGAGTGCATGACAATTCTGGGAAGCCACTGAGGCTGGGAAGTGTGGGCTGGGCGGTGTGAGGCAGGGTCGTCCCTGGAGACCCTCTGACACCCATTGCATGAAGCTGTGAAGATAAACCATGAGTTATGGGGAGACCTCAGGATTTTGGCGACTGTGAGATGGCTGCCAAGGCTTGGCATGGAAAGCTGCTGGCTTAGCATGGATCCTGCCCGAGGGGCTGCAAGCAGCTCAGCTAGAGGGACTGCAAGCAGCTCAGCTAGATGGCAGAGCTGCCCAAGCCATTTGAACCCAGATGATTTCATCATGCATACTTGATGCCAGGCATGGAACTTTAGAGTGTGATGTTTGCCCAGCTGGTTTCCAATCTTGCCTTCCTGTGCCCCCACACCTCCTGAGTGGAAATGCTTACTTCATGTCCTTACATGTTGGAAATTCACAGGGCTCACAGTCGAGTCTCAGATGAGACTTTAACAGGGTTGGGATGGGCAAAGATCATGAAGACATTTTTAGAAGTTGGGCTGAGTACATTTTTGCATCATGGGATGGCCAAGAGTCTATGGTGGTCAGGAGCAGAATGTGGTGGTTTGAATGTAAACCGCCCCTGTGATGAAGCCTCATACTTAATCCCTGCTAGTGGAGCCTTGCTGGAGATGTGTTGCTGGAGGCAGGCCTTGGTGTGCTCTAGTCCAGCTCCACTTACTACACTCAGATCTCTCTCTGCTTCATCCCTGCTGTTCTAGTGTGACACCTGACCATCTGCTCCTTCCATTGCTTTCCTTGACGTGACAAACTTCCTCTTGAAACTGTAAGCTGGAAATAAACCCTTTCCTTCCATAAGTTACTTCCAGTCAGGCTTTTTTGTTTTTTGTTTTGGTTTTTCGAGGTAGGGTCTTACTCTAGTCCAGGCTGACCTGGAATTCACTATGTAGTCTCAGGGTGTCAGGGTGGCCTTGAACTCACAGCAATCCTCCTACCTTTGCCTCCCGAGTGCTGGGATTAAAGGTGTGTGCCACCACGCCAGGCTAGGCATTTTTTCTCCAGAGTGAGTAGATAAATGCAAGAGTTGGAGATAATAGAGTCTTCTAGAAGCTTGTGGGCCTACCAGCCTAGAACTGTAGCAGTGAGTGAGAACCTGACTCAGACATGGCAAGGGCTGACACCCAAAGTTGTCCTCTGATCTCCACACATGCTCTCTCTCTCCCTCTCTCTCTTCACACACACACACACACACACACACACACACACACACACACACACACACGGAAAAAAAAAACCCACACACCTAAAAAAGCAAGGTAACATTTAGATGGTAAAATCAAAAGAAAAAAGATGGAGGATGGAATTTAAAAATCTTAAATTAAGGGGCTGAAGAGATGGCTCAGCAGTTAAAGCACCTCAATTCCCCAGTCTACATAAAGCCAGGTGCACAAAGTGACACACGCTTCTGGAGTGGAGTGTTTGCACAGGCTGGAGGCTCTGGCGTACCCATTCTCTCTCCTTACAAATAAACAAATTAAAAGAAAAAAAAACTTAAACCAGGCATGGTGGCACACGCCTTTAGGCACTCCAGAAGCTGGAGGTTCAACAGTAATTCTAAGGCCAGCCTGGGGTTACAGAGTGAGTTCCAGGTCAGCCCAAACTAGAGTGAGATTATGCTGGGGAAAAAAAAGCACCAAAAATAAAAATAGAAAATATAAATAAAAACATATGGGCTGGAGAGATGGCTAAGCGGTTAAGGCACTTGCCTCCAGTGCCTAAGGACCCCGGTTCAATTCCCCAGGACTCACATAAACCAGACCCACAAGATGGTGGCCCTGGTGCTCTCTCCCCCCTCTCTCTCTCTCTCTCTCTGTGTATTTCTCTGCTTGAAAATGAATAAATATTTTTTTAAAAATTAAAAAAATAAAAACATATGAAACAAGTAGTAGCTGTATATGGTGGTTCATGCCTATAATCTCAGCACAAAGGCTAAAATGAGGATTTGAATTCAAACTCAGCCTAGGCTACATTACATGGTGATTTCCAGGCTAGCCTGGGCTAGAGACCTTATGTAAACAAAACACCCCCCCAAAAAAAAGGCAGGTTATACATGCAAATGTATCTGTAAGTACCAAAATGATGCACAACACAGGCATCAGCTGATCTGCTATTTATGAGGTACTAAAACATTAGGACAGTCATCAAAAAGAGAAAAACTTGGGCTGGAGACATGGCTCAGCAGTTAAGGCACTTGCCTATAACACCTAACAGTTAATTGAACTTGTTCAATTCCCCAGAACCTACGTAAAGCCAGATGCACAAAGTGGAGCATGCATCTGGAGTTCATCTGCAGTGGCTGAAGGCCTTGGCATGACTATTCTCTGTGTCTGCATCTCTCTGCATGCAAAATAAATAAATGTTAAAAAAAATCTTTAAATAAAAATAATAAATCACAATACGCTGGGCATGGTGGCACACACCTTTAACACCCAACAGAGAGGGGTAAGAGAACTGCCGTGAGTTTGAGGCCAGCCTGAGACTACATAGTGAATTCCAGGTCAGCCTGGGCTAGAGTGAGACAATGGTACCTTGAAAAAACAAAGAGAGAGAGAGAGAGAGAGAGAGAGAGAGAGAGAGAGAGAGAGAGAGAGAGAGAGAGAGAGAGAGAGAAATTTTGGGCTGAGGAAATGGCTCAGCAGTTAAAGGCACTTGCTTGCAAAAAGGTAAAAAATTTACAAAATAGACTATGAATACCACTGATAATACATTAAAAACTTCAATGAAAAATATCCAGAGAAATGTAATAACCAAACTAATACTAAAGCAATAAAGGCTAATAATTCTATAATCATTAAAATCTAGTCAACACTGACACTGTTTTTCATGAAATGTAATGCTCAGACAATTTTATGAAACTTCTAAGGGGAGAGATGACTTAAATCTTTTTCTTCTTTTCCAAGACCAGGAAGATACTTGAAATCCCAGCACTCAGGAGGGAGAGGCAGGACTCACCACACAGCAAGTTTAAAACCAGCCTGGGCTACCTGAGATCCTGTCTCAAAACAAAACAAAAACAAGACCCACAGGTGCTGGAGGTAGAAAACAGTGATACATGAAACATGGAGCTGACAGGGGTGTAACAGGCACAGCCTCTTTAGAAGATAATTTAGCATTGTCTTATTGTATTATAAAGATAAAGACTCTCAAATCACAAGATCAGATAACGTCACTCCCAAATCCAAGATGTTCATAATAGCAGCACTGTTTACAATAGCAAAAACTAACAAAATCCAAAGTCCATCAACAGAAGACCAGATACTATATTCACATACTATTATAAAGCAATGAAAATGACTCCTAAAAAGACTAAATTGAAAAAAGAGAATTACAGAAGTCAACATACATTGTGCCTTTTATATAAATTCCAAAGCATACAAAATTAAAAGCTCTTTTAAGGCATACATACACACATTCTAAAACTACAAGAAGCAACAGAACAGGAGGGAGGGGCACATATGGAACTAATAACATAGCATTATTCCACTTCTTCAGCTGACTAATAGGTACACAGATATTTATATTTATTATTCGGTAGGCCTTATTTACATGCTTATGTATTTCTGTAGTATGAAATTCTTCACCTAAAAAAGCAAAAATATGAATGATGTTGAAGATGAATTCTACCATGTATGCATAACAATAAAATTAGTATAAAAAAGTATGTACAGAAAATGTTCAATTATTGCAGTGCCGTTTATCAGTATTAATCGTAAAGGGCTATTATCCTAATATTAAAAACAAACAAACAAACCCAAGTAGAGTCCTTAGCTACTTTGACACAAAATCGGAGCATCCCTGCGGGATCTTCAGAAGGAGAGCCAACACGTCAGCCACTCCTCTCAGATGTGTCCTCTTTCATCTGTACTTGGATTTTTCTTTGTCTCTGGATTTCTTTGGACTTCTGCTTCGGTTTCTCTTTCTACTCCTTTCTTGCTCGTAAGGGTCTGTTTGGTACCTGGACTTGTGGCTGGTACCGTAGTGACCATCCCTTTCTCGGGATCGACTGTGGCTGCGATTCTGAGCTCGGTCTCTCTTCTCACTCTTCTGTTTCTCCCAACAGTTCTCTTCTTCTTCATAGTGGCCAAACCCCATTTCCCTGTAGATGTCCTGCCAAAGAAAAGTACAGTTATGAAGAAAATCACTCTATGGACACTGTCAATGAACAAGACCTAGAAAAGTCTAGCATCAGCATGCTGTTTTAACAGTGCAGGTGTGTTTATTTTGTGTGTGTTCTTCATGTGTGGTCTGTGTGAAGGCCAGTGTCAATGCCAAGGTCTTCCTCAGTCATTCCCCACCACATTGCTGAACCCAGAGCTCACTGATTTGGCTGCCAACACTTAAATGCATTGAACATTTGAAGTAAGAATGACTGCTTCAAAGCCTGCAGGCCCAGGTTCAATTCTCTAGCACTCATGTAAAGCCAGATGTAAAATGTGGCCCAAGCATCTGGTATTTGTTTGCAGTAGTAAGAGATCCTGGCACCTCCCTACACACATACACACAAATGAATGAATAAATTCTCTCTCTCTCTCCCCCTCTCCTTACAAATATTTTAAAAAAGAACTATAAACCAAAAATGTCTTAAATAATCCTTTAACATCAAAAAGAAAATGAGACAAATTCACTGAATATGAGCCTAGTTAAGGCAAAACCAGGAGGAGATTGCAATGTCAAGAGAAGTAATAACAATAGCCAGTTGTAGAAAATGTCTGCACACATTTCCCCATTTAATCATAACAACTTGCTCAATTGATTTCAATTTCACAGAGGAGGAAACTGACTCAGAAAGTGAACTTGTCAAGGCTGCATCAGTGACTAGCAGGTGAGAAGTGTTCTTCACTTTGCCCACCCTACGCCCTTCTCCATCTCTGCCTCTACCTGGCATTCTTACTCTGAGTTCCCTGCACCCTCACGCCAGCCTACGGATTCTTCCCCACCCACTGGGTCCAGCTCAAGTGCCTGTCATGAGTTAAAATAAAAGCAAGGGGCTATGATTTAACTTATTTTTTTACTTCACAGAAAGCCAAAACACAGGCTAGAATCAGAATTCTTTGGGGAATTCTCATTACTGCTTTAGGAAATGTGTTAGAAGAGCTTTGGGGTAAGGAGGTTAATCATTCATGCTATTTTTATTTCATATATAATACGGAAGGTCACACAGTTTTATAGGCCACAAATCTCCAAGGAAGCCAGGTATGATGGCTCACACTGTAATACCAGCACTTGGTTACTGAAGGCAGAAAGATCAGGAGTTTAAGGTCAGCTTGGGCTACATGAGACCCTGTTTGGTAAACAAAACACCTCCCAGACTACAAGTGAGTCATATAAAACGTGTGATGATAAATTAAGATAACTACTACAAAACAATTCTTCAGTATAAACACATCTGTTCTTTGTAACAATAAATGAGCGGAAGGCTGGGAGGTGGCTCAGTGGTTAAAGCACAGGTGGATCATGCATCTGAAGTTCGCTTGCACCCACAAGAGTCCCTAGTGCTCCCATGTTCTCCTTCCCAAGCTCCTCTTCCCCTCCTTCCCTCTCCCTCTCTCTTTGCTTGGAAATAAATAAAAATACTTAAGTAAATAAAAGACTGTACACAGGTAAGTAAACCACTCGTTTCACAATGTGGAAAGATATGTTACTCTGAAAATCATCTTATACCTTGTGGTTACATCTATGAAGACTGAAATCTTACCCCATTCCCTCATTCCACAGTTGACAGCAGATTGTCCCTTACCTGCTAGGACATAATTTACAAAGGGACATCTGAGCCTGGACACTGGAAGTACCTGGTTAGGATTTCTGATGGGCATGTCATCTTCATCTTCCTTTCCCTCAGAGCAGTGGCGGGTTTTCTTCTTGTGCTTCTTGCTTGTGTGCGAGTGACTTGATTTCGAGTCGTCTGCCTGCTCATCCAGTATAAGGTCATATTTGGCGCTGAAGCATTCAGTTAAGGACAAGCAGGATCAACAATGGCCAAGGCAGTAAGACACAAGGGAGCTCATAAGGCTAACTGTAACTTCTTAATGCAAACAGCATCTTAAAGGCAAAGGGCACAGTTCTAAAATGAAAATAACTTCTTCTCTTTGATCACCAAGACAAGAAAAATGGAAAAAACCCTGACTAGCTAACAACTAGTAGGCAAAAAAACATAAGTAGACTAGAAATAACAAAATAATGCCAATATTGAAAAATTACAATTTAGAAAATAAGGCATATTGTCAATTTTAAAAATAGTATTTTTCTTTTTTTGAGGTACGGTCTCACTCTCGCCCAGGCTGACCTGGAATTCACTATGTAGTCTCAGGCTGGCCTCAAACTCACAGCGATCCTCCTACCTCTGCCTCCCAAGTGCTGGGATTAAGGAAGTGCACCACCACACCCGACTTTTAAAAATCAATATATTATAAACTGTAGATGCCAGAGAAGCTGCGTAAGATAAAAGATACATTACATGACTTCCTTTAGAATAGTTAGGAGAAAATTCAGTAATGTACATCAGCAGTGATCATGTTTAAGAATTGATAAAATAAGGCTGGAGTGGAGCACAGTAGAAAAGTGCTGGCCTACATGCATGAAGCCATGGGTTCAACCCCCAGTGCAAAAAATGCAACAACAACCAAAAAAAAAAAATATATATCAAGAATTTATAAAAATTAAGGTAAATTAGCCGGGTGTGGTGGCGCATGCCTTTAATCCCAGCACTCAGGAGGCAGAGGTAGGAGGATCGCTGTGCATTCAAGGCCACCCTGAGACTACAGAGTGAATTCCAGGTCAGCCTGGACTAGAGCGAGACCCTACCTCAAAAAACAAAACAAAAAAAAAATTAAGGTAAGTTAAATAAAGACATATACATTAGAATCATTTTAATTATCACAGAATGGGAACATCAAAATATTTAGCAATAAAAATATACATATATCTTCATATTTTAGCATGATGTAATATTATAAAGGAAGTTTTTAACAAGTGGTAAATCCTTTGAAAAAAACCTAGAATGGTCTAAATGAAAAGTAATAGTGGAAAAAAATGTATTTATAGTGCCACATACTATTTTTTTTTTCTTTAAGGTAGGGTTTCTCTCTAGCCCAGGCTGACCTGGAATTCACTATGTAGTCTCAGGGTGGCCTTGAACTCTTGGTGATCCTCCTACCTCTGCCTCCCAAGTGCTGGGACTAAAGACGTGTGCCCCCATGCCTGGCCCCAGTGCCACATACTTCTAATCCCAGCCACTCAAGGCTAAGGCAGGAAGATCATGAGTCCGAGGCTAGCCTGGGCTAGGGTGGGGGTTGGGATACAGCAGATACCATGCAGTGAACACAACTTCATCAAACTTCATAAAAGATCAAGGCTTGAAAAAAAAAAAAAAACAAGAAATAAATACATGACAGAAGTGAGCAAATCTTTCTACATTTCACATAAATTTGCTACTAGAATTTTGATTTTAATTGGGGCTGAGAGCTCAGTGGTAGAGAGCCTGCTATCATATATAAAGACCGGGGCTTGGTCCCAGCACTACAGAGTAATGATGATAACTCAGAAATAAGTACTTCCTCTACCATAAGGCCTTGGAATAAGAGAAAATATAAATCTATCATAACATCTACTGAAAATGGTCTCAATTTCTAAAGTGGGTTTTGAGGAAGGCTGAGCTGAGCTGAATAGTGGTTTTCAAAAAAAGCTGAGGAGGAAGCCCAGCACACAGCAGCACTGTTTCAGTTGCATGTGGACTGGAGAAAACACAGACACACTTCCCAGAGGAACAGAGCTTCATGTCCATGTTCACAATGCACAGCTTGGCTTTCCTAGGCACCCTCATGTCGACACAAGATCTTGCTTTTTCACAGAATAGCTAGAGATGGACAGCCAACTCATTGTCACTCCATAATCTACAACTTGTCTCCTTCATGGTACATCCCAGCATTTCCAGGGCTTTTCAAGTGAAATGTAAAACTGATGGGTCTCAAGCTGCAACCAGAGAATATACAGAGAAAACAGAGTGTGCCTTATTTAACAAAATTATGAGCTAGGCATGTACTCAGTGCAAGGGCACTTGTCTATAGCACCACAAAAAATTAGGAAACTGCTCCAGTTGTATGTGTCTGTGTATATTCAGAGAAAGAGGGAGGGGAGGGGGAGAGACAGAAAAGTGAGAATGACTGTAACAGGCTAAGAGATAAACTATGTGTTACTTCATGTGTGCAGATCCATGTGTGTGTTTGGAGGGGTTTGCATGAGACACCAAAAGACAACCTTAGACATTGTTTCTCAGGCACCATCCACCTGTTTTGAGACAGGGTCTCTCACTGGTCTGGAACTCACCTAGTTAGGCTAGAATGACTGGCCAGCAAGCTCCAGGGATCTGTCTCTGACTCAGCAGTGATGGAATTACAAGCACACACCACCTGTCTGGCCTTTATTATGTGGGTCTGGGAATCAAAATCAAGTCTTCACGCTTACAAGCCAAGTGCTTTAAACCAACTGAGCTATTATTGCTCTTACCCTAACTTTAAGTTTTTATAATTATTTAAGAGAGAAAGAGAGAGAGTGTGTGAGAGAGAGAGAGAAAGAAAGAAGAAAGAAAGGAAGGAAGGAAGGAAGAAAGAAAGAAGGAAGAAAGAGAGGGGGGGAGTATGGGCACACTAGGGCCTCTTGCCACTAAATAGTGCAGACACACGCACCACTTTGTGCATCTGGTTTTATGAAGGCACTGAAGAATTGAACCAGGACCATCACTCTTTGTAAACAACTGCCTTTAACTACCGAACCATCTCCCTAGACCTAATTTTCAAAAATATTCTTAAAGATAAGATTTCATGCCAGGTATGGTGGCTCATATCTGTAATCTTAGCACTGGGGAGGCTGAGGTAGGAGGATCAACATGAGCTTGAGGCCACCCTGAGACTATATAGTGAATTCCAGCCTGGGCTAGAGTGAGATCCTACCTCTGGAAAAAAAAAAAAAAAGAACAAACAATAGATAGGTAGGAAGATAGTCAGACAGGTAGATAGAATAAAGATATCTCACTAAGGTGCACAGCTAGCCATGAACTAGGTTAAAGCAATCCTTCTATCTCAACACCTCCCAAACAGCTGGGATTTTAGGTGTGCACCTTGCTTCCTGAACTTTCTTAAATGGTGGATCACACTTAAAGGAAATAATAGCACCAGACTTGCCCTGTACTCCATATTCAAGTTGCAACTTTAACCTCTTTTAGTATCACTTGAGAGTATTTCCTAAACCCTCCATCCCTACTGTAACGCTCATAATGTCACAATGTATTTCTTGTAATATTCTATATATAAAATGGTAAATATTTTATTAGTTCCTCCACTCCACTGTAAAAACAATAAAATGTAGGCTCAATGAGGAATGGAATGTAGCCTTCACTCCTACACTGGGTGTGTAACAGATGTTAAATAGGCATTTGTTGATTACCTGTTGGTGGTGTCGCCAACACCCACTTATCTCTTCCTTCCTCACTTATCCACTCACTTCCACTTACCATCTAACCTAGCGCTTTTAGGAAATGTTAAATCCCTCCAAAATTCTTTGTATACAATACAAACTTGTGATCTCAATGAAGTCTCTTCTCCGATATTCCCCAAGGCATTAACTTCCCTCTCCTCTTTTTTTTTTTTTTTTTTAAATTTATTTGCAAGCACTGAGAGACAGAAGACAGAGAGAATGGGCGTGCCAGGGCCTCCAGCCATTGCAAACTAACTCTAAATGCATAAACCACTTTGTGCATCTGGCTCTACATGGGTACTGGGGAATCAAACTCATGTCATTAGGCTTTGTAGGCAAGCACCTTAACTGATGAGCCGTTTCTCCAGCCCTCCTCTCCTCTTTTTGATCCTTTTAATTCGTCATCTACATTTACAGTAATTTCTTAAGGTACATAAGTATACCTACCATGTCTTTAGCTGACTTAAGGTAACTGCACATATAAGTAATATATAATATACAAAGAGTAATTCTATCTTATATGTTATAAACATGCATTCTGTCCCTTTACTATTCTGAGATTGAAAATTTCTCACTAAGGGGCTGGGGAGATGGTTCAGTGATTAAGGTCCCTGCTTGCAAAGCCTAAGGGCCTGGGTTTGAACCCCCAGTACCCACGTAAAGCCAGATGCACAGAGTGGCACATAGAAATTCTTCCTAGTCTACATCCTGCCATTCTATGACTAACAGTGGCTTGTACTCGTACAAGACATCCATCTTCTATATCCACCTCAGAAGGCTGATGCTGCACTATTCAAGCTAACAATACATTGATCTTTAATTCAAATTAATCAAGATTTAAAATTTGGCTTCTCAATCCATCTTACATGCTCACTGGCCACATGTAGTAGCCACACTTGACAATGGTGAGAGTATATTTTTATCGTTGCAGTGAGCTCTGTCATGCAGTAATAGACTAAAGATTTATTCACACCTACGCCTAGTTTTCTTTAGATATGAGTAAAAACCCCATACATTCATCTCTATCTTTTTTTTTGTCATCTCTATCTTTTATGACTTCAAGCTTTCAATCACTTGCCTTCTAATGTTGGTACTGCCATACCAAATATCAGCTTGTTGGTCCAATTGCTTGTGAAAGACTCTCCTTATGTTGACGCTGTGGGCACCCTTTCTCCCTGCTCTAGCTGCAACACCTCACGGGGCCTTGTGCACTGCAGACAGCAGCACAGTTTAAAACAAGAGTATGTAAAGGTCAACCCGATATTCATCTCTCTTTGATGAATACTTGGAAAAGAAACGTCTACATAACATAGGAAAAAATAATGACTGAAACACCAACAGAAGCTAGGAAACAAAGACTCCATTTACCAGAAGTGATCGCAAAAGAAATAACCTTTGCAATGTATGAAGTGAGAGATTTATAGTGGGAAAACTCAGGTGAACAAATTAAAATGACATAATATGAACAGTATGTTTCACTGCTTTTTACTTGTCTCAACTGAAAACTTGGAAAAACCTGAGTTCAATGGTCAAGCCTATGGATCTCTTTCTCTTTCTTTAAAAGTCAACTCGTGCCTTCAGTAGGAGCCCAACAAACCTTTGCTCCTAAACTAACCAAGTATTTTGCAGAAAGAAGTAACCTAATTTTGTAACAAAAAACCAGATGCTACCTAGATAAGAAAATTAACCATAAGAGAATCATTACCACAAAGAAACTTTTGCTAATTAGGAATTTTAAACATTATTATATACAAAAATAAAAAGTTTACCTGAGCAGGTGTGGTGGTACATGTCTTTAATCCCAGCACTTGGGAGGCAGAGACAGGAGGATCGCTGTGAGTTTGAGGCCAGTCTGGGACTACTGAGAGAGTTCCAGGACAGCCTGGGATAGATTAAGACCCTACCTTAGAAAAATAAAATAAAAATAAATAAAATAAAATAATAAAAGTTTACCTGAAGATCAGCTGAGAATACTATGTACGTAGGAAAGTACTTCACCTAAGAGTAGATTCCTCTCCTACTTTCTCCATAATACAAGGTGTTATAATAGCAGTGAGCGTGAACAATGAACAACTTCTCTAAAGTGTTCTCAGAAGGGCCTGACTTTCCCGCCACGCTCACAGTACTCTGCATACAGTGCATGCTTATGCACGCTCACCATTCTCGGTAAGGATACTCCTGTTTGGGCTTCACTTTGTCTTTCAGAACCAAGTTGGATGGTTTTTCTTGTTCCTTTTCATACTCCTTGAAATCGCTCTTGGTGTACTTCCCACCTATTCATTAAGAAAAGAATGATTAGGGCTGGAGAGATGGCTTGGCGGGTAAGGCACTTGCCTCCAGTGCCTAAGGCCCAGGGTTCAATTCCCCAGGACCCACATAAGCCAGACCCACAAGGTGGTGGCCCTGGTGCTTGCTCTCTCTCTCTCTCTCTCTCTCTCTCTCTCTCTCTCTCTCTCTCTCTCTCTCTGCTTGAAAAATGAATAAAATACTTAAAAAAGGATTAGTAAGAAAAATCACATAGTCAGACACAATGGCTATAAAGTACTACTGTATAAATGTCACAGAGATAGAAAAATGGTACAAAGAACAAAAGAATCATCGCAATTCAACCTGCACTTTTATTCTGCTAGTTAGCTGTATGCTGCCACCTAACGACATATGTGAGTATTACATCAAACTTTGGGATAAATGTCGAGGCATCCTTATTAAGCACAACCACTGCACCCATGAGAATATGAAGTCCAGTGGACAACCGATGACTTGGAAACTAAATGTGGACTCTGAAAGTGAAGTTTGACAATGCAGCTCTACAAGCCTCTCTCTGACTGACTCTCCACAGAGCACAGCCTGTGGGAAATCGACTAAAGCAGAACTGAAAACAACCGGAGACAGGAAGCAGCAACACTCAGGTGGAAGCAGGAGGATCAGAAATTCAAACTCAGAGTCAGGTGTGGTGGCACACACCCTTAAAATAAATTTCAGCGCTTGGGAGGAAGAGGCAGGAGGATTGAGGTGAGATGGAGGATACCCTGAGACTGTGAACTAGAGTGAGACCCTTCCTCAAAATAAAATGCAAATAAACTCATGTTTTCTCAGTATACAAGAGATCACACTGTAAGCTTGGCATGCCTCTACCAGGAAAGAATTCGACATACATGTATATCACATATGTGGAAAATGTCATGTATACAGACATAGTACATAGAAGAGTAAAAGTTTATAAACACTGAATGTCCACTAATAGAACTAATTCACTATACGTTCACTATACACACATTTAATGTGTATGTGTGTATTTAAAAAACAGATATAGCCAGGCATGGTGACATATGCCTTTAATCCCAGCACTCGGGAGGCAGAGGTAGCAGGATTGCCATGAGTTTGAGGCCAGCCTGAGACTACATAGTGAGTTCCAGGTCAGCCTGGCCTAGAGCGAGACTCTACCCCAAAACAAACAAACAAAAAGAAATGCCGGGAGGAGCTGGGCATGGTGGCGCACGCCTTTAATCCCAGCACTCGGGAGGCAGAGGTAGGAGGATCGCAGTGAGTTCGAGGCCAGCCTGAGACTACATAGTGAATTCCAGGTCAGCCTGGACTAGAGTGAGACCCTACCTCAAAAAAACCAAAAAAAGAAATGCCGGGAGGCAGAGGTAGGATATAGAAAGTTACATCAGAACAGGTATCAGTAGTTACTTCCAGGAAACTGGGTAAATGATTTTATATAACAACTATGACAAGCAAACAAAGAAACTTTTTTGAAAAGCTTGCATCTAGGGGTTGAGAATTTAGTTCAGTGGAAAAGTGCATGCCTAACAAGAACAAGACCCTGGGTTTAGTCTGAAGGGGAGGGGAGGAGGAAGGAAAGAAGGGAGGGAAGGAAAAAGTTTGCATCTAAAATAACCAAATCACCACAAAGTCATAATTACTTTGGTATTAGACCATTTCTTCAATAGGCAATTATAAATAATTTATAATACAAGCAAGTATTAAAAATACAAATATTTTGAGCCATCAATCAATACATATATAAAGATATTTTAGATAGTGACTTTATAAAATTATGTGGCCACAGTAATATCAACTAGTATTTCTCCTAATAACAGCTCAAAGTCAAAGAGCACAAAGAGATATAAAGCAGTACAGCAATAAAGGAGATAAATCAATATACCTTTTCCTTTCCACTTAACCTTTGCAACAGACTGGCTGAAATCCACATGTATCCTCCTGTCATCTATAAGTACATTGTCCATTTTGAAGAATGCTTTCTCACAATCTTCTTCCTGTGAATAATTATAAAAACTCAAGCATAAATGTTTACAGAGGGGCTGGGGAGATGGCTCAGTTGGTGAAGCGTTTGCCTCCTGAGCACCTGAACGTACTTTTAATCCCAGTGCTGGGGAAGCAGAGGCCAAGCCTGGTCTGCCAGGAATGCCAGTGAGAGGCACTGTCTCAAGAAAGGTGGATGGCACCTGAAGAATGACACACAGAGTTGTCCTCAGGCCTACATACACACACACACACACACACACACACACACACACACACACACACACAAATAAACACATCAAAAACTTTTTAGAGCTGGAGAGATGGCTCAGCAGTTAAGGCACTTGCCTGCAGAGCCTAATTACTAGAGTTCGATTCCCTGGTACCCATGTAAAGGCAAATGCACAAAGTGATGCATGCATTTGGAGTTTGTTTGCAGTGGCTGGAGGTCGTGATGCACCCATTCTCTCCGTCTGTCTCTCTTGTATCTCTCTCTGCTTGCAAATAAATAAATAAAAATTTAAAAAAAAAATTTTTAGGTAGAACAAGCAGGTATGGTGGGTCATGCCTTTAATCCCAGCACTCAGGAAACTGAGGTAGGAGGGTCACTGTGGGTTCAGGGCCAGCCTGAGCTACAGAGTGAGTTCCACGTCATCCTGGGCTATAGTGAGTCTCACATAGTGAATTCCAGGTCAGCCTGGGCCAGAGCAAGAAACTACCTCAGAAAGCTCTCAGATAATTTTTATAGAATATTTACAAACATTCAATTTTCTTATACCTAAATAATAGTAAAGTCTCTTCAAAACTGAGAAATTTATACATATATATGAAAATGCAAAAGATAAAAATAGCCAATATAGTGTTCAAGAACAAAAAAGTTGGAGGACTTCCACTACAAAGTACAAAAGTATTATAACTGCATAGTGACTGAACAATGTAAGAGTTGTACAACAACAGCACAGCATCCAGAACCGGTCTACACATGTATGGGAGCCTGATTTATAACAAAGATGGCCCTGTAGAGCTTTGAAAACAGGAAAGCTTTTTTAATAGTGGTGCCAAGGCAAAGTAAGAAAAACGAAATTTAACATATATACATAAGTAGAATTTGTGAGCAAACAAATAATATATAATGTCAATGACAAAAGGACAAAAGTCAGGTCAACAAAAACTTCAGCTTAAACCAAAGAGAAAACTCACCTTTCTGTTGGCACCAATGACCTTATAAATATAACTTCTGGTACATATGGCACAGTATCTAGCTATCATCTGTTACATACCTATATATCTTAATCCTCCACTAAATTACTAGGATTTTATATCTGTGCCTAAGATACAGAAACATCTTCAATAAATGCTATAAATAACTCTAATTTAGAATCAGGCACTACTAGACACAGATCAGCCCAAAGCTGCATAAAGAAGCAGCACTGCATAGTGGCTGAACTCAATGGAAACAGCACCAGACAGATCTTAAGTTCAAATCTATGACACTGTCCAGGTGCACGCTGCTGAGTAAGCATTGACCACTTGTGTCTGTTATTTACTTTAGCAAGGAGGACGGTACCTATCTCAGAGTTAAGAGGATTAAAAACAGGAAAAGTATCAATGCCTAACTGAAGATAAATATCAACATGAAGATCTAGAAGCAACCATCTGATCCAGGTCTTAAATTTTGTTTATAAGCAAGGAAAAGCCTAGAATGAAGGGTTAAATAAATTGCCAAATATTACTCAATAACTGCCTACTGACCAAGCTTGTTTTAATACTTAGATCTTAACACTCTTCCATTTCTCTTTCTGTTATTGTTATATCTCACCTAAGTAAGAAAGAAAGAAAGAAATCTCAATCCTGGGAACTAGAAAGGCACTACAATGGCTCACTTTTTCTCCCCCCAATTTTTTCCCTTTTTTTTTAATTTTTTAAATTTTTTTAATTTTTATTTTTTTTTATTTTTAAAAACATTTTATTTATTCATTTTCAAGCAGATATATATATATATGAGAGAGAGAGAGAGAGAGAGAGAGAGAGAGAGAGAGAGAGAGAGAGAACGCACACCAGGGCCACCACCTTGTGGGTCTGGCTTATGTGGGTCTTGGAGAATTGAACCCATGGCCTTAGGCACTGGAGGCAAGTGCCTTAACCGCTAAGCCATCTCTCCAGCCCAACCTTTTTTTTTTTATTAATAAGTAGAAACTCTAATGTACAAGTCATGGTTGGCACCACCTTTTCCCTTCTCCCTAAGGGATGGAGGGCTATGGGTTGTTCGACCAGGAGACAGTCATTGGGGTCAGGAGCGGTGCCTCTGAATATTCCCCCGACCATGGCTCTTACATTCTTTTTGCCCCTCTTGTTTCCTGAGCCATGGTAGGTACAACTGCTCACTTTTAATACCACATAAACACAAAGCAGCCTGGTACATACCTGTTATCCCTGTTACCTGGGAGGCTGACACAGGGAAACCCCATGTTTGAGGTCAACCTAAGCAACACCTTGAGACTTCATCTCAAGAATAACAAAAAAGGGCTGAAGAGATGGCTCAGCGGTTAAGGCACTTGTCTCCAGTGCCTAAGGCCCCGGGTTCAATTCCCCAGTACCCATATAGGCCAGACCCACAATGTGGTGGCCCTGGTGTGCTCTCGCTCTCTCTCTCTCTCTCTCTCTCTCTCTCTCTCTCTCTCTCTCTCTGCTTGAAAATGAATTTTAAAAAAAGAATAACAAAAAAAGAGGCGGGGGGGGGGGCTGGAAAGATGGCTTAGCGGTTAAGGCCTTTGCCTGCAAAGAATAACAGAAAAAGAAAGAAAAGAAAGGAAATCAATAAGTAGAAATTTTAGTATATCTAGATTATGACATACCTTTTCAAATTCAATAAAAGCATAACAGAGGGACTCTCCTGTTTTCCAATCCCGGATAACTTCACAACTGAAAGAAAAATAAAACTCATTAAAAAAAAATTCTGGTGCACGCCTTTAATCCCAGCACTCGGGAGGCAGAGGCAGGAGGATTGCCGTGAGTTCAAGGCCACCCTGAGACTACAAAGTGAATTCCAGGTCAGCCTGGACTAGAGCGAGACCCTACCTCGAAAAACCAAAATAATAATAATAATAATTATTATTATTATTATTATTATTATTATTATTATTATTATTATTATTCAGGGAAATGACTTAAGCATAAGACTAAACCAAAATGGATTCAAAATCATAAAATCCTCACGAGCATACTGTAAGCTATTGAGCAAGTAGTGGGTGTCTTCTGGCAAGAGGGGCTGTGAATAGAAGGGGGGAGAGTCTAAGCCTGTGAAAAATTGATCAGGCTGGCAACTCCTGGTCCCAGTCACCGGCTCCTTCCCCCACTGAGCTGTTGACCAAAGTGACCCATGAGGTCCCAAAAACAAGATAGGATTTTGTTAAAGCTCTTGAATGCCCACCCCAGGCCTGAGGCAAGATCCTGTTGCTGAAGAAACCACAGAAAACCATCGATCAGCATCAAGAGACCCTGCGAGGTCCAGAATGATATCCAGCCCCCAGATGGTAGTCAGTGTAGTGCTGGAAGGCACTGCATAAACTGCCAGGGGAAGCTGGTCAATAACAGCTGGAGTAAACAGAGACCACTGGCATGAAACACAGTCTGCTGCCATGAGTAGGCTGACCACACTTCCTACTGGGAGAGAACAGTGAACCAAGAAAGAAGCACTTGTGCAATGGAGGAGCCAAAGCCTGGGGGAGACAATCAACAGCTTTTAAATTTTGCCAAATATTCCACTTAGTGAGGGGGAGCCCTTAACTGGAACTGGGGACTTAGGGTGATATGCACTGGGAGCTGGAATCTGGGGCCCCCAATGAGAGATGTACTATGCAAGCAATTGACAGAGAGGCTACTAAAACTAGAATCTAGCTAATTCAGAAATGACTCACTCTGTAGTTGAAAGCTTGCTTCGTACTCACAGCAATCCTCCTACCTCAGCCTCCTGAATGCTGGGATTAAAGGCCTGCACCACCATGCCCAGCTGTTTTTGTTTTTGTTTTGTTTTTTGAGACAGGGTCTTGCTATGTAGCCCTGCCTGGTCTGAAACCCATGATCATCATCACAGCAACCTTCCTGCATCACCCTCTATGTGCTGGTATTATAGGTGTGCAATACTATACCCAACAGAAATTTGAAATCATAATGTACTTCTAGTTCAAATGTAAATAAATGTTTGGATAGCTATTATTTTATAATAATACAATAATAGGTATAATTTTATATATATATATATATATATAAAGTATGCCTATGCTTGGGAATTTTAACGGAGACAAAACTCAAATTTAATACTGTAAGTACAGTTATTACATGGAACTAATTTACCACAAAATCATCAAGGGAAAGGACCAATAAGCTGAAAAGGAAGGCATCTGGCTCTCCCATGTATCCTAAGTCATCAGTTAGGATGATCCCCTTTCTCAGAAATACTAGCTTTTGCATTAATAATGTAGGAAAAATCCACCAAAAGAAACTTTTTTGTTTGTTTTTATGAGGTAGGGTCTCACTCTAGCCCAGGCCAACCTGGAATTCACTATGTAGACTCAGGGTGGCCTCAAACTCACGGCAATCCACCTACCTCTGCCTCCTGAGTGCTGGAGGTGTGCACCACCATGCCCATCTGAAAATTATTTTTATATCCAGGTGTGGTACAAATCTGTAATCCCAGAACTCAGTAGGCTGAAGCAGAAAGATAGCAAATTCAAGGCCAGCCTTAAACTATGCTAAGGCTAGTTTACAATCATGAGACCTTACCCCAAAAAGCCAAAGAAACTCACTAGGTAGAACGTTTGCCTTGAAAACACAAAGCTCTGAGTCCATCCCTCTCAATGCATGAACTGGGCATGTTGATGCATGTCTGTAATTCCAGCACTCTGAAGGTGGAGGAAGGAGAATAATAAGTTCATGTTCATCTTTAGCTCTACAGGATGTTTGAGGCCAGACTGGGCTACATGAGACCCTGTCCCACAAAAAAAGAAAAGAAAAGAAAAGAAAAGAAAGAAAGAAAGAAAGAAAGAAAGAAAGAAAGAAAGAAAGAAAGAAAGAAAGAAAGAAAGAAAGAAAGAAAGAAAGGAGGGAGGAAGGGAGGGAGGGAGGAAGGAAGGAAGAAAGAGAGAGAGAGAGAGAGAGAGGGAGAGAGGGAGGGAGGGAGGGAAGGAAGGGAAGGAAGGAAGGGAAGAAAGGAAGGGAAAGAAGGAAGGGAGGGAAGGAAGGAAGGAAGGAAGAAAAGAAAGAAAGAAAGAAGAAAGAATAAAAGAAAGAAAAGAAAAGAAAAAATAAAATCCGGGCAGTAGGAGGATCATTGTGAGTTCGAGGCCAGCCTGAAACCATAATTCCAGGTTAGCCTGGGCTAGAGCAAGACCCTAAAGTGAAAAACAAACAAACAAAAAAAGATATTATTGGGCTGAAGAGATGGCTTAGCGGTTAAGGCATTTGCCTGCAATGCAGAAGGACCTGAGTTCAATTCCCCAGTGCCCATGTAAAGCCAGATACACAAGTGGGCGCATGTGTCTGGAGTTCATTTGCAGTGGCTGCAGGCCCTGGCGTGCCCATTCATTCTCTCTCTCTCTCTCTCTCTCTCTCTCTCTCTCTCTCTCTCTCTCTCTCACATAAATATTTTAAAAAAGATATTATATATATGATTAATATAAAATAATAAACTTTAAAAACAGAAGAGAAATGAAAAACCACCAAGTATTATCTAGATAATTCTAGTTTTTTAATGTGTGTATGAAATGTGTGTGTAAGGAGGACAGAGGACAACCTCTGGTGTTGTTCCTCAGGAATTCTACCCACCTTTTTCAGATGGAGTTTCACAATGGTCTGGAGATCACAAATTAGGCCAGAATGGTTGGTCAGTAAGCCCCAGAGAGCTTCCTTGCTCTACCTCCCCTATGCTGGGATTACAGATGGATGCCACCACACACATGCACTTTTTTTTTTTTTTCCGAGGTAGGGTCTCACTCTAGCGCAGGCTGGCCTTGAACTCACAGTGATTCTCCTACCTCTGCCTCCCGTGTGCTGGGATTAAAGGCGTGCGACACCATGCCCGGCCACATGCAGTTTTACATGGGTTCTGGGGATCAAACTCTGGGCCTCATGCTTAAAAGGCAAGCACTTTATTGATGGTGCTATCTCTCCAGCCCCGATACCTAGCAAATTCTAAACTTCCCTTTAATTCTAGAATTACCTTCTTATTGGCCCAAATCTTGAGAATATTATTTCCAGATCTTCATCTGTGGTCACTGGATTCAATTTACAAACAAACAGCACATTTTCTGGAGGTTTAATATCTGCATCAGGTAGGTCTCCCACCTAAATAACAGACAAGAACACAAATCATGTCCTTTGGTTTCTATCCTGTAACCTGATCCAAGCCCACAACACTGAATTCCCTGAAACATCTAAATTTATATCATAAGCTTTAGGGTCAGCATGAAAGCTCATATAAAATGTCTCTTCTTGAGCAAACACACAAAGAAGAAAATCTTGACAATCAGAACAGTAAGAGCTGCACAGTCAGTGAGACCTGCTCAGCTTCTGAAGTCTAGTGAAAGGCAAGAGCACCTATGCCAGTAAGAGAAGTCTCCCAGCCAGGTGGGAGCTCCCGGCAGTAGTCCCAGGCACTCGGGAGACCGAGGAGGGAAGGTCACTTGAGCCCAGGAGGCTGAAACCATCCTGAGCAGCATAGTAAGACCCTGCCTCAAGAAAACAGTATCATAACAGGGGAGAAAGAACAAATCAATAAAAACCTCCAAAGGTACTATAATGGCAGAAAGGAAGCAAAAAAAAAAAAAAGTTCTTTAAAAAACTTATGTATGAATTAAAGCTAAATGAAAAATACTACAAAATTTTTAAATATTCAAAATACATGATACAAAGCTAAAATTTCTAATCCTGCTGAATCATCAATATATCATATACAAATACATAAAGGGAATGGAACACCCGAGAAATGGAAGATGAAACCCTTTAACATGAGGATCAAAAGGATCACCGACTAGAAATGGCTAGCACCCAAGCACTGACAATATCAAATGCTTACAAGGATGTGGCCCCTAAAGGAACTCACTTATTGCCAGGGGAACACACACCGTACAGCCATACTGTCCAGCAACTACGCCCCTAGGTATTTACCCAAATGCGTTAAAGCTTCTGAACACACAAAACGTTTATAGCAGCTTAGTTCATAAATCACCCAAACTTGGACACACCAGTAACCCTTTAAACTCATGAATGGATAAAAAAACTATAAACATCTGCAAGAGGAATGCCAGTTCATAATCGAGGCACTGAGATCTCATCTGTGAAAACCTTAAATGCATATTCCTAAGTAAAAGAAGCCCATCGATAAAGGAATCACACTGCATGGCTCCAGCTACATTTTGGAAGGGAACACTATGCAGCCAGAGAGGACATCTCTATCACGCTTCCGGAGACTCAGGGTCTATTGTGGAAGAGGTGGTGGAAAGATTGTAAGAGCCAAAGGAAGAGTGGGACTGCTTACAATGTAATTTCCAGACACAAAATGGCCTTGATATTCATGACTTTGCAGTGCTTGACACTACCTCCACAAGACCTTCATAACGGGCAGAAAAGATGATATTGAAACAAAATAGAGACTAATTGAGAGGGGGAGAGGATATGATAGAGGGTGGATTTAAGAGGGAAAAAATGGGGATGGGGAGCTATCATGGTTTACTGTCTATAATTATGGAAGCTGTCAATAAAAAGTTAAAAAAAGAGAAGGAAAAAGAAAGAAAGGCTCTGGCTGGGAAAATGGCACAGTGAATAAAGGATTTGCTGGGTAAGCACTCAGGTACTACTACTTGAGTTCAGATCTGAAGAACCCATGTAGAAAGCTGGACACTGTAGCCAGCATCTGGAATACCAGCATGCATGAGGCAAGATGGGAGACAGAGGCAGCAGAACCTCCTTGAACGTGGTGGTGAACAGCAAGAGACCCTGCCTGAAACAAGTGTAAGGTGAAGACCGACATGTGACCTCCACACTCGTGCTATCCCGTGCCTCTGGACATATGCATACATGCAAGGAAGGCGGCACTACAGTGGGAAGAAGGGGTTTAGCAGAAGGAAGAGAGAGGGAAACAAGTGAGATGAATAGGATGAAAATATATTATGAATCTACGTACAGAAACTGTCAATTAAAAAATAAGAAAAAAAGAAGGAATATTCTTCTCTATGGTAAAATGCAGGTTGATAATGGAATGATGGACAGAGCTGGGAAGTATTTTACAAGAATGGTCAATGCCTGAGCAATCGAGACTTTGAACAGGAACAATAAGTTGTAAGGTCTCAAAGTGCTGTTTTACCATCTCTAAAAGAATAGCTTGAGTCTTAGCCTCTTTTTCTGCCTTGATTTCTTCTACTTCTTCAGCTGATCTTCCTTTGAAGTCATCAATTTCTTCATCTGCTCCTATGCGACCACTCTGTAAAACAGAAGGTACTTACTTACACAAGTGCTTAAATTTTTAAAATCTGAGAAACATGTAAGGCATTATGCTTTTAGTTTTATCAAAAGTATTAGAACAGGGCTGGAGAGATGGTTCAGCGGTTAAGGCACTTGCCTCCAGTGCCTAAGGCCCTGGGTTTAATTCCCCAGGACCCACATAAGCCAGACCCACAAGGTGGTATCCCTGGTGCTCGCGCTCTCTCTCTCTCT
The DNA here is from genome assembly GCA_004024765.1 of Zapus hudsonius. Lineage (NCBI taxonomy): Eukaryota > Metazoa > Chordata > Mammalia > Rodentia > Dipodidae > Zapus > Zapus hudsonius. The sequence goes on from PVHP010024075.1 coordinate 26,576, forward strand.
CTCTCTGCTTGAAAATGAATAAAAAAAATATAAAAGAAAAAAACAAAACAAAAAAATGCATTTCTTGCCGGGCGTGGTGGCGCACGCCTTTAATCCCAGCACTCGGGAGGCAGAGGTAGGAGGATTGCTGTGAGTTCAAGGCCACCCTGAGACTACAGAGTGAATTCCAGGTCAGCCTGGGCTAGAGCGAGACCCTACCTCGAAAAACCAAAAA
>PVHP010024076.1:0-26762 GCA_004024765.1 Zapus hudsonius
TGCTTAGAAAAGTCATAAAGACACAGGGGACTCTGTAGGGCCCTGTGACAGTACCAGGTCATCCAAGGGCTTAGTGCCACCTTACTAACTGATCATCAGAACCATGGGAACCATGGAGCAGCTGGTGGGTACAAGGCCGTCCAAATGCATCTTAGAAAAGAGATTGAAGTGCTTTCTTATGGATCCAATGGATTTGGAAAATTTACAGAGATGTCTCAGAAGGGATGTATAAGAATAATATTTGAAGTCAAAGAATCTGTCATTTAGAGATAAGAGCTTTTCTTTAAACGTTGGAACAAAAAGTGATCCATGTTAGCCAAGAGATGTCATAGTTTAAAAATCTTTCTCCCAGATCAATGATATATTTTTAGTATATTTTCTTTAAGCAAATAAGTTTTTATCTCTTAGTTGGCAAAAGGAAACCAATGAAAGTCATTCTAAAACGTGCCAGTGTGGGTCCAGGATGAGATCATAGTGGCGGATCCAGCAGATTCAAGTCTGACTATCTGGAGAGCGAAGCTCTAAACTGGATAAGTGTGATCTCCTTTTCAGAATGGCTGCGCCTTACAATGCCTCACTGATGTGCTCCAGTGTTAGAATCTGTTTCTAAATATAAAACAAAACCAGCACAAATGCTAGGAACAAGATTCTTTCAGAACGCCATTGTGCTATGCCGTTGATAAGTTTCACACCCACGTTTTCCTCTGTGTCTCGCAGCTACCTCTTAATTATCATCAACAGCTACTGGAGTTCTGTGTTTCTTCCCTCTCCCTCCACTTCACTGGTTTGCTTTCCATTACCCACTCCTGTTTCTTTTCCCTTCTTTCCCATTTCCCATGACATTGTAAAATTTTCCTGGTCCTTGCTCTCCATTATGACCCATCTGGATCAAGTGCCAAGATCTACCCGGTGGCCACGTCTGAAGATTCCTCTGTTAAGATCATCACTCCTAAATGCCTCTACTGTATAGGTGAAAAAAAGCCCAACCAAGAGCACCTCTCCTGAGCCGTGGCTGACGTAGCCGAGGCTAGACTGTGAAGAACTGATGTCCATTCTAGGGAGGTAAAAGCTAGTAAGATAGTTATGGTGGTTTATGCTTGCATTCCTAGGATTTAGGCACTGAAATGGGAAAATTATAAATTCTTAGCCAGCTCTGGACTACATAATAAGACAAGAAAGAGGAGAAGAAAGAGAGAAAAAAGAAAAGAAAGAAGGAGAGAGGAAGGGGAAGAAAGGAAGGGAGGAATGAAGGAAACCAAAAAGGATAGGAAGAGACGGAAAAGAAAATAATCTTTTTTCTGAACTCCAAGAGTATTATATTTATATTATCATCATTCTTAAGACAAGATGGCTTCTGTTGATGGTTAGAACAAGGATCTCAAAGGTATCTGATTTTTATATCCATTGTTGGACCTCTGAAACACCAAACAGCTTCATTACCTCCTCAGCTCTATAAAGACCTGAGATGTTTAGAAAGCACAATGCCCAGAGCTTGAAGGCTGGAGGAAGGATTCCTAGTTACTAGCATGAAAATCCTTAAACCACTAAGAGATTTGAGCACCATGGAAAGGGAATCTCAGAGGAAGAAAGCCCGTTCTCAGAAATGAGGGACCGAGTTGAAAACCTCACATTCCAACTTGGGATACACACCAAGAGTTGGGGAGGAGGCCAGGTATAAGAGGACCACGGGCCAGTGAATCAGACACGTGGGCAGCACCTGAACCCAGATACAAGTGGGAAGTGCTCCCTGATTGCTGTCTACACTCTCCACACATGCAGATCACCTTGCAAAATGAGGTGAGGACAAACTTATCAGCCTCAATTGTTTCAGATACTAAAAATAAAGTTTAGTCAACTTGTACTAAGTGATAATTAAAAGGTGGTGGAGGAAGGATTTGAACACCTGCATTCTGGCTCCAAAACCTAAACTGGTAATCACTGAGGGCCCTGTCTGAGGAGGGTCAGGACAGGTGCATCATGGGAGAGGGAGGTGCAGAAGCCCAGGTTAGGTGGGGTTCTCAGGCTCAGCCTCCCAAGGCTTGGGCATGACTGTTGGAGAGTGAGGAGAGCCTGCAGTGCAGGGGGCTGGGTTTCCACCCATTGTGGGGGGAAAAGGATCACTAGCAACCACAGGCACCCCAGGAAGGAGAGGCTCCCAGAGGGAATACTAGAAAACAATAACGACCAGCTGACTTGGGGTGACTGGTGGCAAATTAGGGAGCTTTTCTATCCAAACTCCACAGTGACAGGACTTCACTGTCTCTTCCTCTTCCCTGGTTGTAGGTTATGTCTCTCTTGTTTTCCTAGCTTCAGTGCAGGCCCATCGAGGACAGGCCAGAGCTTTCCACTTCATTAGCGTCTGTTTACTTATTGAGAGAGTAAGTATTCACTCGAATTTTAGAAAGAAGTTGGCCCTAACTTTGTCTATGTCTGCCTCCCAGGAACTGATGTTTCCAAAGCAACAGATTCCCTTGGAAAATCTTCCAGGAGTGTGCCTGTCTGGCCTGAGGAGAGACAGCGTGTGAGCATTTATTGTGAGCCCATCACCATGCTTGGACACTGGAAGTGTTTCCTCTTCAACTCTTCAGGTGACTGGAGAACATAGGGGATGATAATGTCTGTGCATCTTATACAGATATAAAAGCTTCAATGCCCACATTTACATGGCTAAAGGATTTTGTGGGCCCAGAACATTCTGCTTCTAAAACCCATCACTGTGCAGCTTGATTGAGAGACTGGCCTTATAAAGAAGTCACCATCCATTAAAATGTTCTGTTCTCTTGAGTCCCTGTGGCTGGGGCCTTTGAGCTCCCTGAGCAATTTTCCAAATTCTGAGAGTTCCACCTGCTACTGAAGCTGCTTTCATTGGGGAGGGGAAAACCCCCCAGAACTGTGAACTGATAGAGACAGATGGGGGGAGGCCTCAGCGCCCCTTCATTATCTCTAAAGAAGTGACTCAGAGGGTGTGCTTCAATGCCTGCTCTCCGGGCCAGCAGTTCCAGATGTGCTTTTCAGAGCTGTGATGATCTCTTCTTCTTTGCATGAAGTGCGCTTGCTAACCTCCTTACAGCTCTTGTGTTGTGCCTTTCCAAAGAGGGCTCCAAGCCTCCTTCTGAGCTTGGCCCATGGCATGCTGCAGGACATCCTCAACAGTCTCAGAGGAGGAGAAAGAACCTTTCTGTTCATACGATTATGCCATGACAATGGAGTTTTCTTTCAGCCCTTCATCTTTGGCAGGTGCTACAGTGATTTTTTAAAAAAGGAGGCAATAGTCAGGCGTGGTTGTGCACACATCTTTAATCCCAGCACTTGGGAGGCTGAGGTAGGAGGATCGCTATGAGTTTAAGGCCACCCTGAGACTACGTAGTGAGTTTCAGGTCAGCCTGGGCTAGAGCGAGACCCTACCTCGAAAAAACAAATAAACAAACAAACAAAAAGGAGCCAATAAATAAAGAAAGCCGGGAAGGGGGCTCTTTCCCTCTTTCAAAAGCCTCAGAAGTTCCCATGTCCTGTGTTTCCATGGGTTCACCAAGGACTGTTTGTGAGCCTGAGGGAAATCAGACTTTAGGGCTAGTGGTACTGTGGAGAGTGATCCTTAGCCTGCAGTGAGACTCTAGAAAAATACATGTGACCAGTGGAGAAAGGGGTCCCCAGTAATGCAAACCCTTGTGAGGTCACCCAAGCCAGATCTCCATGAGGGCCCAGCTCACAGCTGCTCTCTCCCTCCTGGTCCTGCTAATGTTCCATGACTCCTAGCAATGACTGCCAGAGGAGCCTATCTCCAGGTAGGGGCCAACCTTCTTTAGACACTCCATTCTAGAACCGAAGACTTGAGCTGGTTCAGTCTCTTAACTGTTGTCAATAACAACGAGGAGGGGGAAGTGGTTCTGGTAACACAGCTGCTAAGGCACTGAGACAGCCAGGCCCTAGGCTGGGCTTCCCCTCCCCTTTATCCCCCCATGATGACCTCACTCCTGACCACCCACAGGTGCTCAGTCAGTCCTAACAAGAGATTCTTGGGGTTCTGAGTAGAAATTTGGATATAAGGTGCAGAAGACTGGGACCACAGTGGCCTTTGAGGCCACGGGTGGAGGGACCCTGAGGGAGGGTTTTAGGGAGCATGCTGGGCAAGAAGAAGGGTGCACTGTTTTCCTTTCCCATACAGAATTTGCAAACGAAGACTTGATTTATATTTTGAAATGACTTCTCATTGCATGGATTGTGCTCTTTCAGCCGTAACACTTCTCCACGGCAAAGCTCATGGGAGTGTGATTTCATCAGCATTGAGCTGGTGTTTCCAAAAGCAGGTTTAGTGAGTGATGGGTGGTGTGATGAGGCTCTCGAAGGTCCCAGCTAGCAGGGCCCTATCCACCCCAGGGATTTCCAAGCTGCCCCAATGCTTACTTTTCTTCTCCTTTCAAGGCAGATAATGACATGGTGGGAAGTTCAAAGCAGGGAGTGAAAGGAAATATACAAGACGAGGTGTGTACTTAGGTAAAGCTATTTTAATAGGATACCTACTTTTTTTTGTCTTTTAGACCTTTGGGTTCTAGAACTGAGGATTTCAGTTGGTTCGGCCTCTTCCTTTTGACAAACTGTAATCACCAGATAACAACAGAAGGATCAGGGGTTCTAGTGACACGGATGTCAATGTTCTGAGACCACCATACTCCAGGCTCCTGTGCTGGTATGGTGGTGTATCTATCCTCTCACACAGGTATCTGGTTGCCATGGGAATGCCGTGAGAGCATGGCTTCAGACTGATGCGGAGATGGGAATATCCATGGTCTAGGCTGCAGCCTGGGCCTCCGAACTGTAGAAAGCTCCCTAGACAACTCTAAAACCAGGCAGGAGACTATATACCTGACCCTGGTGCTGGTGCCCATTCTGTGGGCACACAGGCAAGCATTGTCTCCATCCCTCAAGGGCATGGGGGAAGAGGGGCAGGGCAAGGTCATGGAGAGACCTCTGTCACAGCTCGCAAGGCCACCACTGCCAGGTGTATACCACGAGGGTGGGAAGATCTGTTCTCTTCTTTGCAGCCTGAGCACCGTGAACCCTCAGAAGCTCTTCTCAGCTCCAGGCTCTAATTTCCTGTTTCCCCTCCTGAAATCACATTCCCCCTCTTCCTCAGCAACTGCTCCATTTTCAAGAGAGCACCTGTCACCGCGTGCCATCTCTCCAGCCCCTGCTTTGTTTTCTACCATTTACTGAAAGGATCCTTTACATGCAAAAGCTAAAGGCTCCTTGACCTTCAGCCTCACTGTCTCCCAACTAGAGATCAAAATGAGACCACAGTGAGTGGAGGGGCCAGGATGGGAGAGAAGCAGGGTTTTCCCTTTGTCTCTGTTCCATTGGTATGTACATACACATAAACTTGTAGCTATAGCTCCATAATAGATGAGTGTATATATGTGCATATGCATAATAGATGTATGTACATGTATATACAGTACATAGTTACTGATAAATATATGCAGCTTGTATATCACATTTAATAGTATTGAGTGGGGGGCTACATGGCCATATTGTAGGAAGTCACTTCAAACCCCAGTACTTCTGGCCAGCCCTCCCTATTTATACAATAAGACTGTTTCCTCTACTCTTTCTAAGGAAAATAAATCTCTCATAACTTAAAAGAATAAACATCACTTAGCAAAAGATGTTTATAAAACTTTAAAAAAGAGTAACTCCCCCTCCCCCAGAAGCTAAGGGTCATTAGTGGTTGTGGAAGACGGAGTCTTGAACTTCAGTGATGTATCCCTGGTAAAATGCCTGTGTTTCAGTATGGTAGAATGTCTACCCATGCTCAGGCAACCCTGACTGGACTCAATGGTCTAGTTGGGAAGAAGGACCTTGGAGAGCATGGGAGGAGGGTAAGAGAGGGGACAAGGAAGGCAAAAATCATCAAAACACATTGTATGCATGTATGACATTGAATGGAAGGAGCACACAAGATGAGGAGAGAAACATGATTTAATTTGACGTGAACAGTGAACATGTGTTTTTTTCAAAGAATGGTAACTCTATCCTAAAAGTAAAACTACAGTTTTCTATCTCAACTCTATCCAAAGCACCATAACTCTAAGTAAGATGTTCATCATGATGTTAAAAGAATAAAGAAATCTCTGACTTCCAATAAGAGTGTCCATACAATGGATTGCTGGGAAGAGCTTTTAAAATAACATATTACACAATTTAAAAAAAAAAAACATATCCAGTGCTGAAGAGATGGCTTAGCAGTTAAGGCGCTTGCCTGCAACGCAGAAGGACCTGAGTTCGATTTCCGAGTGCCCATGGAAGCCAGAAACACAAGAGGGCACATGTGTCTGGAGTTCATTTGCAGTGGCTGGAGGCCCTGGCATGCTCATTCTCTCTCTCTCTCTCTCTCTCTCTCTCTCTCTCTCTCTCTCTCTCTCTGTCAAATAAATAGATAAAATAAAATAAAAATATATCCATGCAATGAGAAAATGGTTATTTAATAGCATATAGCAAATACTTAGGGTATGTAGTTATGTTCAAATTTAATAATTTAAGACCACAGGAAAAGAGACTGGAAAGAACTATGTCAACCTACAGTTGTGGCTCTTTCTAGGTGGTAAACTAAGTGCTTTGTGCTTTTTTTTTCTCCTCCTTGAAAATCTTCAGATCAAACATCTGGACATTTTATAATATTGTAAGAGATGGAACAATCTCAGAGTTGATAGCCATCACCCCTACAAAGAGCAAATCCATTCTGAGAAAGGCAGGACCATTGCCGACTGGGTCCTGGGTGAAGATCACCCAGGGACTCCAATCCTCTTAGCAGCCAATGGTTATTGATCACAAACTGATGGGCACAGTTCACGATGACAGGCCAGGACTTATATTTGTTTGTTGTTGCTTCTCCGCTTTGAGACGGGCAGCATTCTCAGGTTTCATTCACAGATGAAGAAACCTCAGATCAGTTATAAGCTGTAGCCAGGGCCAAAACCAACTGCTCTCTAAACTAGTCTGCTGCCATTTGTATAGGAAACCCACAAGAAACCAGCTGGAACATGGGGAAAACTGCAGCCAGAAGCAAAGTTATCATCAAAGAATGGAGGAGCAGTTTGCACTGTGGCTATGACTGGTTCCTGTGTGCAAGTGCCTTAAAGGTCCTGTTCTAAGGTGCTGACCATTTTCTGAGCCTCTGATCCCTAAAAGAAGAGAGAGACAGAGACAGAGACAGAGAAAATAGCTTGAAGCCCTAGGTCAATGGCAAGAACTGAACCAGGAAGCCCCTCTTCTGGAAGCTCACATCCAAAGTGCCAAGACCCATCACCTAATATAGAATGAGAACAAAAGGAGTTCTGCGATCCCTGTCTGAAAGATGCCCTGCCCTGCCTGCCAGACCAAGCAATGCCCTTCTCTCCAACCAAGACATCCCCGGGCTCCCTGCAACTGCAAGTGGAAGGAATACGCTTCTTTCCTTCCCAGACACCCCAGGCTAATTGCTTATTATTGTTATTATTATCATCATTATTATTATTATTATTATTATTATTATTATTATTTTGGTTCACATTTTGAAGTCTTCCCAATGATGGGCTAAACTAGAAATTCTAATCCGATTGGCTATGCCCAAAACAGATGCCGCATAATCGCAATCGTATTAATAAAGTTGGCAAGAGTGAAGACTCAGAACTGGATGGAGAGGGGAAGGAGAATACTAACAACTTCCAGAATGTGTCTGACTGACTCCTGCCTCGTAACAGGTTGCCCAGAGAAATCCTACATTGGCAGCACTATGGAAACTCCAAATAAATCTTTCCCTTTGATTTAATATTTTTCAGAGTTTTGGATGAAGGGAGAGAGAAGGTGGGAGAGGATTCGCTCAGATCTTTTCCTTCTTCCCAACGCTCCAGGTCTTATTTACGTGTGGGTTTCCAGCTGTGGATGACATAAGTCATTGAAAGCTGGCACATCTTTCCATCGACAAGCACAGCACAACCACAATTTGGCAGGCGCTTCCCACTGCCAGATGCCTTTCCTGTTTCTTCAGCTATGTATTCAGGGTGCTCCATTTTCTTTTTTCCTTGCTGGAAGTACTTTCAAAGAACACAATGTTTTGGGTTTCCTGGCCAAAGTTTAGCTGTACTTTGTGGCATCTTTGCCAAACTTCCTGTTTTTAGCAAAACAATTCATTATCTTGTTGGTTCTTTAGACCCAAAAGGATTTGCAGGCACAAATAACTACTTGGTTTCTGTGTCTTTTTCTGAAAAGCTTCTCATTTCTTTTCCCATAATTATCCCATAGATGCTAGAACAGGAACGTATTTAACCTTTGGGGAATGTTACCAAGGTGTAGAAAAGGTTTTAATTATTCAAACCTTTACAGTCTGAACTTTAAAGAACTGACAATTATTTTTTGTGTGTGTGCAAGGAAAATAATTCTTTTCAGGAGGTTTGGCAAGATCACAGTTATGTCACATGTGGTTTTATAGAAGCAAGTTTGGAGTGAGTTTACATTTGGAGTCCAAGGTTAGATTGAAAAGATTTGGTTAATCAGCAGTAATCAAAGAAAGTATTCAACCAGACACTGTTTTGAGGGGAGGGGAGGGGGGGATCAGAGCCATGGTCATGGTATATAGTCCGGGTGGGATTCAAACTCACGATCGTTTTGCCTCAGCTCGTTGAGTGCTAGGGTTATAGGCATGCACCACAATATCTGGTCCAAGCAAATACTTGGATGGTCAGCTCAGCTCTGATTACTAAGTCATGAATTCACTCTTTAGGAAGCATCAGAAAACAAGGCGAAACTAAACAGCACAGGAAGAGCTTTGTCCTTCCTCCTGTGAGTCCTTTTGTATCAGCAAGTAGGCTGGCTACCAACCTATAAGTAGCCTGAGAAGAAACATCAATTCTCAATACTGGAGATGCACACATAGCTGCAGAGGTTTTCATTTACAAAGATATCTGAGGTAAAGGTAGTTCAGATGCCACATGGCATCATTTTCTTGGCAGGCTTTCCAGTAATGACCTGAACTCCAGCAGAGCAACACTGGGAACTAGACGACCAGCTCAGAAAATGTTGTTCCAAGGTAGAATGTACTTAAACTTAGGCAGTCCCACCAAAATTTCTCAAAATCTTTAAAATTACTTCACACTACTGACAAAAACTTATTGTGCAAAGTCCTTGATTGCTTCAAAGGTCTTCGGATACTTTGGTACTGACTTAGAAATCCCTATAAAAACTGGAATTTGTTACTGCAGAGGGAAGGGGAAAGAGAGGAAATAATTAATGCCAAGGATTAATGTAGTGCAGTCTGATAAAAGACCAATATCAGCACATGGAAAAAATAAATCTAACCTGAGCAAAAGAGGGTCAGTGTGGGCTCTCCATTTGAGAACTGATTTCCCATAGTAGAGCAGAGATAAAGATACTATCTATTAGACAAATGGATGGATGCAGTGATAGATTGATGGGTGGGTGATGGATACCTGGGCAGAGAGATGTGCAGAGAGAAATGCATGTGTGTTCTTTTTAGGTCTTCTTTTCTCCCTCTGCCTTCCTCCTTTTCCGCCTTCTATTCTTTTTCATCTTTCTTGTTCTGCCTTCTCCTCCTCTTCCCCTTCTTCAATTGATATTTAGTAATTTTATTTAACAAAATTTAGTCCAAAAAAAAGATGAAGTTAGCAGTTCACCAGGCCATCAAACACACCCATGGGGAAGGGAGGACATTGAAAGGGAAGATTTCCCAAAGGGATGACCACTCCATCCAAGATCTCACAGGGATCACAGCTGAGAGTATATCTGCAGAACCTGGCCCAGGAGTTCTTAGAAACTTCTCAGAGTGAGAATATACTTTCCTTACTAACCTTCGGGCATGTGGTTTTGAAGTGATTTTAACATTTCAACATGAACAATATCAGTGCTAAATATAGAATAAGACTGTTTCCATAGATGCTGCCAAACAAAGGGATGAGGAGGGAGTACAGGTTTCCTGTGGAGGGGGGCTGTATCAGTGGTGTGTCCTAGGTGGCTGGTTAGTGTGAATATGATGGTGCTCACATGAAAAAGGGTTCATTCTTTTTGCCTTAAGGACAGAACCCAACACTCCAAACAAAGACCTAAGGAGAAATATATATATATATATATATACACGTGTGTGTGTGTGTGTGTGTGTGTGTGTGTGTGTTCCAAGGACGGAGGGAGAGAGAGAGTGAGTATAGGCACACCAGGTGTAAACAAACTCCAGATTCATGTGCCACTCTGTGAATCTGGCTTTACATTGGTACTGGGGAATTGATCCTGGGTCACCCCTGCACTAGCTTTTTTTTTTTTTTTCACTTTCAAATGAACACCTTTGAAGTGATGCTTGAAAACTATGCTATCAGAATTTAATTTATTATACAAAGTTAATGATATTTAATATCCTTGGCTCTAAGATTAATTTACTAAATCATGCTATGTTGAAATTTATGGCAAAATTCTTGTTCTCTAGAGAAATAATTACTACTCTTCTTATTTTTATGGCGTAGTTTTTATTTGCAGTGTAAATTTAAGTCAAAAGGATTAAAAAGCAACTTTGTATTTTGAGTTAGTATCTACCAAAATGGTATTTCTGGTGTTCTAACTTAAATTTAAAATGATATATTCTGTACACTCAAATATAAAAGTTTTCTAAATAAGAATGAGACATTAAAATCAGAAGATGATTCTAAGAAGTGATTACATGTGCCATTTAATTGTTTTTGTATACTGCAAAATTGTATTAGGTAATTTAGAAAGATATATAAAATATAGCCCCATGGCAAAAATTAGAAGAATTGAACAGAAACAAACAGACAACAACACAAAAAGACATCACACTAAAGGTATAAATCAGAACAAGGAACAGATATAAGTTGATAGACTTCTGTAAAGAAAGCACAAACTTGACATTGTCTTTTTAATTTTGGAGTATGACTTTAAGTGATGCATATAGAACTGAAGTCTTCAGAACTTTATCACCTAGTGCAAGATATTTTGCAATCATCTGATGTGATGTGTACCATGGCCAATGGCAAGTTCCCAACGTGATGCCACTGAACAGAGAACTGGGACAAAAATATGTGCAAAGGACTCTCCAAGCTGGTACACGCTGGCTCTACCCCACTGACTGACTGCCCTTGTCTGACTGGGTCCAATAAGGAGCCTGAAGGAAGCAGAAATAAATGCTTTTATCCTTGTGGCTTCTGCCCTTCTTCCACAAGGAGCATTTGCAAACTCCACGGTCTAGTTGAGTACCTTACATCAGTCAGCCATGTGTTGAGTAATATAAACCTCTCCTCTTATCTGAGACTCTTCCCATGAAACATCAGAGGGAACAGAAACCACTCACCATGAATAAATAGACTGGGGATCTAAATAACCTTCAGGAGAATGTCTCCGTTTAATGACAAAGCTGGTCTGCTTTATCTACAAGAAAGCAAACAAGCTGAAGAATAGTATCCTTTTGCGCAGGGGAACAATCACACGGCAAAGAGCATGTGGTGGTGAGGAACATGGGCCTGTAACCCAACAACCTGGCTTGGAACACTCCCTTAGCTTCTTTCCAAATGAAACTATCCCGGGGCAAGAAACTTGGGTTTTTTGAATCTCAGTTTGTGCCTCTGCAAAATGATATTAACAAGGTTCTATGAGAATTAAGAGGTTGTAAGACAAGGAAAGTGCTTAGAATGGAGCCTGGCTCATGGTATGTCGCACTGTCATTCCCCTCACATTACTCAGTTTGCCCTTCTAGGTCTCAGTGACTTTGAACTCCCTTCTCTAACCTCTAGCAACTGCTCAAAGCCCGTTAACCTCAGAATAAGGACCTGACAAGTGGGTTTTCTGAAGAAAGCCAGGCCTCACAGGGTGCTTTGGATGGGCAAAAGGATATGATGGCAGGTGCCAATAAGGCCTATCTCCCCACTTAGAGGGGAGCACCAGCCTGCTGCATCAGGTACATTCATGGGGTCCCCGGGAGGGGGTGGCCAAGAGGATGAAAGTTTCATTATCAGGGTTTGGCTAAAAATGATCAGAGCCTCATTTCCAATGGAACCTACAATGGCTTATTCATGTCAAATAACTAGAAGTATGTCATTACCATTCCTGGCTACAGGAATGAATATTGCCACAGAGAGGAGGTCTGTTTTCTTCCTTAAAGCCCTGGGAGTATTCTGCTTTAGTTCTCTGTGTGGGGAACAGATATATTAAATTCAAAAATAAAAAACCAAAAAACAAAACAAAGCAAAAACCCATAAAGTGAACATTAAGGCTAAGGAATGTGGTCCAACGAGGCCAGGGAATTCAAAAATAAGTGTTCCCCCAGCACCTCTAATTCAGATGTCTTTGCAGTAATGCATCTTTTCCTATTTCTGAATGCTCACTGGAATTCCCATTTCAAATGGATTCTATACCCTTCATCTACGTAGAGGAGAGGTACCCAGGGTCCTTTCTCTCCTTCCCAATTCCTCAAGTCGTGAGAAAATCCTAGGATCCTTCCACCAAACCCTTGAACGAGGCCAGACATGGCAAAATACTCTCAAGAACCCTGAGAGCATCTCAGCCCCAGGAAGCTGCACAAATTCCCTTCCCCAACCCCTCCCTGAGAGCCAGAAGGCTGGTCCTGGCTCCAGCAGCAAATGGATCCATGTAGATATCCTGGATGCATTAGTGGTTCAACTCAACTGATGTGCTCAGGCACCTCCGGGGTACATTAGTTGAAGTGCCTATGGCAGCTGGTGGCTCCTCTTCAAGCATAATTTATCTATTGCACTTTACTTAATGTGCAAAATTAAATTTATGCTGAATCCATGAGTATTACCTACTGTGCACGAGCAGCATGAAATATACCATAAAGCAAATCAGCACAGAGCCATGCTCTTAATTGCTAATGGCTTTCAACACACTTCATTGTGGTCTAACCCAACTTGCAATCCATTCTATGCTGAGAATCCCGCTCACATCAAGGTTGAAAGTGCTTATCCCAAGGACCTTCTGGAGGCTGCAGGATAAGATGAGCAATGTTTTTAAATCAATCTTTCTAGAGCATATGTTCTTTGTATCACAAATTCTGCACTTTTCACTGATGAGATCAATATGATTTCTACAAATGGTATGAGTTTGCTGAAAAAATTAAGCAAATCAATGAGAAATATTTTTAAAGTAGAAAATAGGAAATAACCCATGACTCATCCTTAGTTCTGTTACTGTCCATCTAAGGGACCCTCTCTGTATGTCTGGTCCCATACATTAAACCACAGGGATTTCAATCATTGATTTGTGCCTCTAAAAGAAAAATACAATCTGTGTAGCTAACTGAAGTGGATTCTACAAAAGAAAATCTCTCAAAATAAGTCTTAAGAATGCAATAGGCATTTAAACACAGGGTTATCTATTTAATTCCCCCATAGAGAAGAAATTAATTCAAGTTTGAAACCTGATTCCAACAAGGAATTTACTTGAGGAATGAGAATAAGGACATGAGTCACAAAGGAACTTAAACACAATTATGTTTCCACCAAGAATAATTATTCAAAGTGTTTTCCATATTCCTCATGATTTTAGGATATGCTTTGTAACAACTACAAAAAGAGTTTCTCATGAAAAGTAAGTTATTTGTTCTGAAATTTACATTTGTGCTAGAAGGTAATCATCAGTGAAAATACCCTAGTCTTCTCTTGAAAATAATTTGCAACTTTCCTCACTTAAAGGACAGAGGACAAAATTGGAAAAAAAAAAGTGACTACATTGGTTTTTAGATGTGATCACTACATATATTGTAGAAGGTAAGTGTTAGTATAAACAAATAAGAAAATATAACCGACTTTGAAGGACAGAAAAAGAAAAAATGTTAGAAGAAAGAAGAGTAGTGATTTTCTTACTTATTCATTTCTTGACTTTTTTGTATGAAAATCAAGACATACTTGAAAAATTTTAACCTTACATTTGCAAAATATTGTTTAATTTTGGTGGTTCTTGATTTTATATGGCTGTGTTTGCAAAACCGACACCAAAGATATGACTCTTGGACTCCATTCATAAACACGTACATGCATATGTCCTTTTCACTGTCCAATTAAATTATATTTACTTGCCTATAGAGGTAGACATGAGCTTTCTTATTACCTCTGATTTTAAACACCTAATTTCTGCTATTTGCCTGAGTATTTAGTGCTAATAAACACACTTTCAGAAATAAGATGCACTGGATAGTCTGGATTCTTGTCAATTCTGGATAAGATGTGTTAGAGCACAGCACACTCAGTAGGAAAGGTTATTCCTATCCTCAGATCTGAACAAAGCCAACTTGGTGGGCACCCTGCAGGAGCCTGTGCAAAGTTCTGGAAACTTTAAGAGTTGGGGCCTAGTTGGAAGAATTAAGTCACCAGAAGCTTGTCCTGGGGGGAGGGGGAGGGGTTGGTGATGTCTTATACCTGTTCCTTCCTGTGTTACTTTCTGGTCTTCCTGTCTGCCATGAAGTGAACAGCCTTCTTTACCACTGGCTCCCTTCGCCATGGCATTCTGCTCAAGCACATTGGACATACATCCTTAGAGAGTGGGCCCTCTGGAACATGACAGCAATGCAAAGGTAATTAACACAAAAGCAAATGGTAATGCGTTAAGATGTGCTATAAGGGAAACAGGTTCTTCTCGGCCTCTAGGAGAGATGAAGGCTATAATGGAATTAGTTCTTGGTCTTGGAAAAGGAACAAAACTTGGACTAGAATAAACTGAAGGTGAAGGGAATGAAGGACATAAACATGAGCAATTATTTAAAGAACTCTCTGGGTTAATAAAGCAGGGCGAAGTGTCAAAGTGTGAAATCCCTAATGTACATCCTTAGCTTTTAGCTTGCCTGACTTAGAATGGAGCTTTAAACACACAGACAGACAGACAGACAGACAGACACACACACACACACACACACACACACACACACACACACAGGTAACACATGTCCCCTTTCTATCCACAAAGACCACTTACATTTTCATGGGCACAAGTTTCTCTGCCCACAAAGGAAATCTTTCCATCCTAATCCTCACAGGTAATGAAGCATTTACCTGGGAGCTCATTTTGTCTTTCTGATTTCGGATGGCTTATCTGCAGTAGTCAATCAAGAGATGAGGGCATCCTTTCGTTTTTTTTTTCTAAAATTACAAATGTGATATTTCAAAAAAATTCAGAAACCTGTCTTTGCTAGGATAATTAATTCCTTTCCAAAATCAGGAAGCCTCTGTCTTCACTCCTCCTCTCCCCTACTCTCTTTTTCCTCCTCTCCTCTCCATCAAGGGCTTAGGAATTTGAAGCACAAAATAAAGTTAAAAGAGTTTCCTTTTGAGTATTTGCACCATATGCATTTTTAAAATATTGTTTTCAAACTACCATGAATTTCTTCCACATTCCAGCTCTCTTTTCTGGGGCAGAATTCCTGTTTTCCTTGCTGCCACAGGCCAGGTCCTCCCAGCTCATTCAACACCAAGGCTTTGTCAAGGAAAAGGTCAGAGGCCTCTTGGAATCTTTTGGAGATAGACAGAGCCTGGTAATCATTTCCCACAATGAGGTTATCTGCTATCTTTCAGGGTTGTTTCCCTGAATGATATCGATTCTATCCTCCAGCCTCTGAAAGTAACCAAGGGGGTCTTCACTAATGTGTTTCTCTGCTTTCTATCAATCAGCCTAGCCAAGATAATATGTAATCCAAATATTTTTGAAGTGTCAACAGAGACCCAAGACCTCTGTGACTGTATCTACATTTAGATAAAATCTCACTTATATTCTGTAACATGAGTTCATTATCCCAGAGGGTTTCCCTGGTTTCCGCTATGATCCCTGGCGTCCAGGATCCCACAGGAGGAACTCCCAACAAGTTTGTGTTTCTTCTTTCCTCATGTTTTGGCCCAGGAGCATTATTTATTGAAATTCAAGTGATAAGCAAAAGAAACAAAGTACTTTTGAATTCAGCTGGTTCTCTGGATTTCAGGCCCTGTACAGACAAACTAAAACCTCTAATCTGCAAACTGTGAAATGAGTTTGAAAACTGGAAGCCAGGAAATGCCACTAACTTTGCAGGGGAAAAGAAAGTATCCGTATACAGCCGAATGGAAAGAGCGCGCCCACAAAGAACATAATTCTCATACTTTCCATTCAGATGTTATAATTTCTGTCCTTTTATAACATTAAGGATTGCATTGTATTGTCTTTTCCCTCTGCATTTATGCACATCGCATGCACAAATGCCTACATGTAATAGTTGACATTTTCCATGAGCCTCTTTGCTAAAATCAGTTTGTTCTTCCTAGACAGTGAGGAGGTTTCCACAGGGGTCTAGCTCCCAGTCCTGAATCTGATCTGAAATGGACATTTACATGCATCCATTCTTGACTCCACCAGCCACGAGACCAGTTCTTGGGCTTTCCCACAGAGGACCTGTCCTGAGGTCAACAAGCACATTCCTGTCTCAACCCTTCACAGACAATCGCCACAGCTCCTTGCATGCAGTTAATTATACAACCAAGGGGCTGGAGACACCGTGCCATCCATCCCCCAGTTCTCTGGTATGGCCACATTTAAATCATCCCAGACAGATGGAAATCTATCCTGTTTTAAAAGACCTCCAGAGGGGGAAATTCCACACGTGCTCTCAGTCATCGCTTCTACAGTTTAACAACCCCTGATGGGGAATTCCTCTTTATCTCTAGTTTAAATCTCACCCATGCTGTACTTTAAGGCAGCTTTGTCTTATTCTGTGTGGCAGTATTTCCTAGGCCAGAGAGAAACTCAATGGCAGGACACATCTCCAACATCTCATCTCTGGGCGGATCTCAGGTCCTTCCATGTTGCCTCATAAATCTTTGAACTTTTAATTATCTCTGTTCTTTCCACTAAACATTGGGAAACTGAAGATTGCCACTGAGGCAACAATTCATAAACTTTTGGCTCTCAGGAACCTCTTTGTGCTCTTAAAAGTGGAGGAACCCAGAGAGGTTTTGTTAGGATCGGAGATGTAGCTCAGGAGCACAGCATTTGCCCAAAGACATTTTGCTTACATGGACCATATTGATTAATATGTGTTAGACATTAATATGTGTTGGAAATTTACGCAGATGGGTCTTTTTTAACTTTTTATTGACAACTTCCATAATTACAGACAATAAACCATGATAATTCCCTCCCACCCTCACTTCCCCCCTCTCAAGTCCACCCTCCATCATATCCCCTCCCCCTCTCAATTAGTCTCTATTTTGCTTCAATGTCATCATCTTTTCCTCCTGATATGAAGATCTTGTGTAAGTATTATCAGGCACTGCAAAGTCATAAATATTAAGCTCATTTTGTGTCTGGAAGACTGCATTGTAAGCAGTCCTACCCTTCCTTTGGGTCTGACAATCTTTCCACCACCTCTTCCACAATACACCCTGAACCTTGGAAAGTGTGATAGAGATGTCTCAGTGGTGAACACTCCACTGTCACTTCTCAGCACTCTGGTGCCTTTTGAATTATTCCAGTGGTCACCGCCATCTGAAAAAGAGAAGCTTCTCAAGCCAAGAGTGAGAGTAGCATTAATATATGGGTATACACATTTTTAAAAATGCTAATAAGGCTGTGTGGTAGGCATAATATATGCCTTTAGCCAGACAACAGCAAGTGTTACTCCCCAAGGGCTCATGACCTTCCCTACCATAGGCTTTTGACTAGGTCTTCAGTACCAGGTATGCATTCCCTCCTATGGAGCAGGCCTCCAGTCCAATTGGAGAGCGGTTGGTTTTCCCCAAAACAGATGTGCTACTATTGCACCAGTTGGCACATTTGACCTGGCTGGCCAGTCTTAAGGATTGCAAGGTCCACTGCTGTTTACCAGTTGATGGCTTCTCTCTCCCATAGGGCTACATGCAGTTGTACTTTTTACCAGCTTTCTGTCAGCTGGTTAACAGGGAGGAAGTTTCCAGCTCAGCTCCAGCTTGATTTCTCAGTGACCTGCAGCCCAAGCATATGTGGTCTTCAGCAATAGGGCCTTACCATCTCATTCTGGTGGACAACCAAGAGCCTTGGCAATGGCCTGTAATGCTTTGGGGCCTCAGGAATGTCCCTGGCCAACAACTCACTGGAGGGTGTCCCATTCCTAGCATTGAAACTTTTTTTAGTAACAATCTATGGTTTCTGGGTGTGCCATTATCCAAAGAAGTAGGTTTCCATATGGCTTCTTCTAAACCTCTTTAGATTTTAAATAACCCTTCTCCCTCCCTTCCTTTACTCAATTCCTGCTCGTGACCCCACTTAGACCATTGCACCACCAGTAATTAGTTCAGCTACTCACATATATACAGTACCCTCCCCTTAAAACTCCCCTCTCCTTCCTTCCTTCTACTCCATTTCTAGTTTACTGGTCTCTACTGCTGACTTTTACTCCAACACATATACAAATATAAATATTTGTAGCTAGGATCCTGCCTTTTAATCCGGTTTGCAAATCTGTGTCTTTTGGTTGGGGGCAATGAGGCCATTGATGTTAAGAGTTATTACTGAAAACTGTGTATTTATTCTTGCCATTTCTTGCTTTTTTGGTTTTTTCTTTTCTCTCTTGCATTACATATTATTTGAATATGGTTTGTATTTTCCTGTTTTCTCATGTAGGTGCTTTCTTTCTCTTCAGTATTATGGATCCTTTCAAGGATTTTCTGAAGAGCTGGCTTTGTAGCCATATATTCTGTTAGCTGGTTTTTGTTGTGGAAAGTCCTTATTTCTCCTTCAATTGCAATGGAGAGCTTTGCCCTGATTGACAGTTATTATTTTTCAGAACTTGGAATACATCACTCCAAGCCCTTCTGATGTTTAAGGTTTGTGTTGAGTAAGCTGAGGTTATCCTGATGGCCTTGCCTTTATAGGTCATTGATGCTTCTCTCTTGCAGCTCTCAATACATTTTCTTTGGTCTGTGTGTTCAGTAGTTTAATTATAATATGGTGAGGAGAGGTTATTTCCAAGTTTTGTCTCTTTGGTGTTCTAAATGCTTCCTGTATATGGATTGGCATCACTTTCCCTATGTAGGGGAAATTTCTCTTCTATGATTTTGTTATAAAACCCTTCTATCCCCTGAGAGTGATATTCTTATTCTTCTACTAGACCCTGAATGCTTATGTTTGATCTTTTTATAGTGTCTCAAATATCTTGAAATTCCCATTCATACTGTTCTGTTAGTCTGTCCGTCTCTTTGTTGGACTGTTCTCCATCTGCCACCTTGTCTTCCAGTTTAGTATTCTGTCCTCTTCTTGCTCCATTCTATTGGTGAGGCTTTCTAAGGGGTTTTGTATCTGACTTGCTGTGTTTTTTCATTCATTTCTAGTATTTCTGATTGGTATTTCTTCAGAATTTCTATTTCCTTACTCATATCTTGTATTGACCTCCTTATTATTAAGTTAGTTTTCTGTGTTCTCCTTCAGGAGTTTGTTTTCTTTTTTGATTCCTTTGAACACAGTTATAATCATTCTTTTCAATTCTTTGTCAGGCATTTCATCTAAGTCAGTCTCACTGGAGGTCATTTCTGATGGATTTATAATTTTTGGTGGAATTATAGTCTTGATATTTTTGTTTCTTGTATTATAATGTAGAGATTTAAAAAATTATATTAAGATCTTGACTTAATTCAATGCTCAGGTTTTCTAATTATCTGCTGTAGCTCAGAAGTTTTGTATCTTCAGGGTGGGAGCCTAAGGTGAGAGGTGTAGCTCTTATATTACTCCCACAGTAACAACAGAAGAGACACAATGTGTTGTAGTTACTTGCTATGCAAATATTCTAGTAGACTGGGTGGAGCAAAATACAATCCTAATAACCACCTGGGCAATAAACACACATAAACAAGACCAGCATAGAGTATTTATGTAAGATTAAACAGGTACTCTAACAAAGCCCAAATTCTTAAGGATGTGTGTTGAACCACACCCTTAATCCTGTCTACTGGGAGGCTGAGATACCTAGTGTATAATGGGTTCCAGGTCAGCCTAGGACTGAGTGAGACTCTGTCCCCATGAAATACAGAAGAAAATGACAAAAAAAAGCCCTATAAATCAAGAGATATCAGAAGCAACAACTTCACTCTTAAATCCTATCTTGTTTAAGAATGGCAAAGCTGACCAAAAGTCCATCAATCAACTCTAACACATAACTTGCATTTCCAGTGCAGGCCCATATAGCTGGCTTTAGGGTAGTTACTACCCAGTGTAAGATGGCCCTGTTATCTTTTGGGATGGCTTCCGGTCTCACCTATGATCTGCTGTGTGGCTGAGGGGTGGCTCTGATCCCTTGGAGTTCCCAGCTCTCCAGTGGCTCCCAGTGCTGGCTGTTGGGGGAGGGGAGGGTTCTGAAGCTGTTGTGGATCTGGATGGCTGGTCCCTGGTATCTTCTCCTTCAGGAGCTTCTCAGCTGGTTCCCTGTTGCTTCCTCTTCAGGTTTTTGACTTTGAGAGGTAGATGGATAAGTCTTTAAAATCTTAAATATACCTATGTCCAGTCCATTACCAACAGTACCATGATGGTGTCACAACATGTTGTCTCGGAAAGCTTTTGCTGTGTGCTCTTGAGAAATGACAGTGAGAAGCCAAGGAAAATCATTATTTTGCTATCAAATGGTATAAACTTTGCAGACTTCTTCTTCATGAGGGGTCTTGGGGTTCCCAATGGACTTCACTGAAATCCACTACTTTCTGGGAGCCTGGAACTGCTTTTCCAGTAGAGCTATCTTATTATAGGTGGTTGACAATGAGTCCAGTCTAGTCTGAAGTGGCCAGA
This sequence comes from Zapus hudsonius, assembly GCA_004024765.1. NCBI lineage: Eukaryota > Metazoa > Chordata > Mammalia > Rodentia > Dipodidae > Zapus > Zapus hudsonius. Next base: position 20,776 of record PVHP010024076.1, read on the forward strand.
ACAAATCACAACACATTACATAGCCAGTTACAATTAAAATAATTACATAGCACTGGCTACTCAAGAATCCACTCAATCAACCTTAGAAAAATGGGAGAAACGATTTTGAGAAGAATAAACTAATTTTCTGGATTCCTTACTGCCCTACCCTCCATGGAAATACAGGGAAGTGTCAGGGGAAGCAGAAGTTAGTTTTGGGTGTGCCTTAATAGTAAATCAGAGTTTCTGTCATGTAATCTTTTTAATTACACACAAAGCCATTCTGTTTGTATCGTATTGACCTGAATGCAAGCAAGTTGTTTATGGTTTTACAAAAAAGCAAAACAATGCTGTTTGATACAAAACAACACAGCCCCTTCAGTCCCTGGCTTTGCAGCTATTGGATTCGACTTAGGGTCCCCCAACACCCCACAGTGACAGGATGTGGGGGAAGAGAAATGTCCATAAGACTCCTTCGGGCCTACCCTAAGCTCAGTCAGATGTACAGTATCCCCCTTTGTCTTCATATTCCCTGCCCAGAGTCTGTATTATTGTCTGCATCCCTGTGCTTTTTATCCACAAATTCAAGTCTTAAAATTGTTAGCTTATGTCTTGTTTAGCATATTTATAAGACATTGTAAGTATAGCAATCTAGCAGTATTCATTACCTGCTCTGGATTCAAAAACTCTGCTGGTCACAGTCAGTATATACCACTGAGGTATTAGTCTTATTTTCTATCTCTTGAGAGTTGTTCTAGCTCTTGTAGTCTTGTTGGAGACAAAATAAAATAAAACTCCAGTTAAAGGAAAGCACACTGTACAGAAGAGAATATAATTAAATTCTAAACCTCACAGTACAAGCTAAGTATTCCATAGGGGTTGTCAGAAAAAAAATACGTATATATGTTAAGATGTGAAATTCACAAGGCAAATTAGTAAGTGGAAACATTTCAGTTGTGGCAAAAATGAATCTTGAGTCGGAGGTGGAAATGTACCTGAAAGCTTGCTTGGTCATTTTTATGTGCACAGCAGATCCTGGTGTTTTTAGGGTTCAGAGCTAAACTATAGTTGCTCCCCTCTTTTTATTTCCCATGTTGCCTTCACTCTTCCTCCAACTCATACTATCCTGGATCCTTCTGAACAGGTACAGCCTCATATGGATAAATAAGGAACTTCATCCTGCAATACAGACACAGGCAACAAACTCACCCTACAAAACTCTTGGCGTCTATTGGGTCAAGTAGTGAGCCCAGCCAAAGCTGGTTTGTTCTTGAGAACAATGAACAGGGTATTGGGAAAAGGCCCAAGAAGTAGGCTCTGCCCTTTGGGCAGGAGATGATCCCAGGTTCTTAGAATTTGAAATGCACTTGGAAAGGATGGGTCTCTGTACCCCTTTGGCTCTTCTTCCTAGGAGAAGGAAGCATTTGGACTTTGGTCAAAACAGGATCTCTAAATTTTAGGATCCAAGGCAGGGAAACAAGATACCCAGAGTAATAGTACAGGCAGCTTTTTATAAGGGAATTATAATACAAAAATCTTTCTAGGGCTGGAGAGATTGCTCAGCGGTTAAGGCACTTGCCTCCAGTGCCTAAAGCCCCCAGTTCAATTCCCCAGTATCCACATATGCCAGACCCACAAGTGGTGGCCGTGGTGCATTCTCTCTCTCTCTCTCTCTCTCTCTCTCTCTCTCTCTCTCCTTGAAAAATGAATAAATAAAATATTTTTAAAAATCTAAATAAATACTCCTACTATTGTTTCTTTTACATTCCTATATATATATGTATATATATATTCTTTATTGTAGGGAATCTATGCTTTGAGTATATTTTAAAAGAGGAAAACTATCATAAACATAAATAACTTTAACATTCTGTTTAGTATTTAAAACATAAAATATTTAAGCGCACTTATCTGGAAATTTTTCTGATGTACCTATATTTAAGAAAAAGAAACAAAACAGGAAAAGTAAATGCTTATAAGTAATATTTTGAGCACCTACTAAGGCTATAATAAATATCTTTATTGATTTTTATTTGTCTATTTTGACATATATTAATTATGCAAATTAATGTATGTAGGCACAATGTAAAGGTTTCTTCAAAAGTTCACTTTCTAAATGGTGAAATGGCTTGATCAGAGACTTCACCCAAAATACTGTATGATAATGTATTGGTTGGTTCTTGATAGGGAAATGCAGTTTGGCTCATTCACGTGACTAAAGGAATACCACCAACAATACTGAATGCTAGTCTGGATACAGAACAACTGGGTCTTTCTTTCATGCTAGGAGGAACCTAAGACGCAGTGTCTCTGGAAACAGTCTGTCCACTCTGGACAGAGTTAAGCACACACAGTAGAAATCAGCAATCCTCAGTTGTACTTTTCCCAAGATGAAAGTTATGTTTATACCAAAACCTGCATAAAACTGCTCACAGCATCTGTGTATATAATAGCCAGAGACTAGACACAGCCGACCCTTTGATGAGGAATTAGGTGAACACCAGCACATTCCTAGAACGCAATGCTATACACCAATACAAAGGGATAAATTATTGATACACGTAAGAACTGGGATGAATCTCAAGACCTTGATGCTGAGCGGAAAATCCCTCTTCACGAGTTAAGTTCTGTGTGATCCTATTTTTATAGCATCCGGAAAGGGACAAAATTCTGTGATGGAGAATAGATGAATTTGCAAGTGGGAGGAGAGTATTAATAATCAGTAACTCATGGACCTTCTTAGGGGTGGCCAGTCCCTTCCTGCAAGAACTGCTCTACATCCTGGGAGGGGTGCCTGACATGGCCGTGAGAATCGACATCAAACTCCCACCCCAGAGCTTCTCCTGGAATCTGCCCATTATGAACTTGTACCATTCATCTGCTTTCCACAGGGCAGTCACTGCTCCTCACTGAGTGAGGGCAGCCAGATAGAGGACCCCAAGGGTCCTCACACTTTAGTCTATGGCTCTTCTTACCCCACTCCTCTCAAATGCCCCCAGGCAGGGAGGAGCCAGTGAACCTGGGGACAGGAGCCATCTTTGGGTATTGAAGATGATCAGGAGACACAACCTCCCCCAGCAAGATTCCTCCAGCTGACCTCTCGTGCAGTGACCAGAGAGTAAGTAGGAAGGAGGTCAGGGGTTGGACTTTTCATCTTTCCAACCTCAATATGTCTTAATTGCTCTTGTACTTACTTACAAAACCTGTGGTCCTTTCCTCAAAGGGGACACACAGACTGTAGGACATGTTCCGTTTGGTCTGATAGCTCAGTTCCATGTGATTCATTTTCTCTCCATCCCTAACATCCTCCTTGGTGTCCAAACAGCTGTCAGTGGAGCTGGGTGGCCTCCAATAAAGGGTGTTTTCTCTTGTCTATTTCAAGTACCTTGTTATTCAAAAAGATTACATTCTATTAATAACAGATGCTTGGAATCTTACCTCTGTAATATACTGTAATTAACAATGCAAATGTGAAATAAAAATCTCATTATTTATCAGATAGAAGCGAGCAGGTGATTATGTACTTAGAGGTCTAAAATGCATAATGAAACTGCATAGTGTTAATTGTCTCACCGGCTTCTACTACCAGGCCACAGAAAAAGGTAAGCAAAACCTTGCCTGCCTCTCTCCTACTCTCTAATCTAGCACTGTACATAACATCATTTCTTCCCAATATGTCCAAGCTCATCTTGAATTGTTGGGGGTGAAAGCCTTTGGGGGCCCATGGAGGCACACCCTGGCTTAATCTCAGGATGGCACCTGACAGCTTGCCAAGAGGGGCTTGGCTTAATAGGTTTCAGGAGGTAGTCCTGATTGGCTATTTGCACATCATGCCCGACAGGTTCTTATCATAGACTGACCAATAGCTCCCTGATTGGCAAGGAGCTCTATATATTCTGGTTTCATTTATGGAAGCAAGCAAGAGAGCAATAAGGGAGAGCAATAAAGAGAGAACGTGCGTTCTTCCACCCATAAGTGGTGTGTGCGTGTTTGTGTTTGTGTGTGTGTGTGTGTGTGTGTGTGTGTGTGTGTGTGTGTGTTTTATCATTGCCCCCATTGGCGGTGGGCAGTGACATTGAATAATGTAAATTTTATGGTATTTTGTTTAAACTCAAGACCAACTGAGGAACACATTAGAGAGTTTATACCAATGATACATTTCTCTTTTTACAAAACACTCATATAACTCAGGAAAATTAGACAGACCGGTTTTATTAAGTATTTTGAAAAATTCTGTTTGAAAGGCAAGCACTCTGGGATGGAGAGATTGTATATCACATTTCAGACATCAGTAAGCTTTACTGCCAAGCTGTAAAAATCGTCATTTACTAGGCAAACACTGCCAAACTTTTTAACTTAAATCCTGACAAAGAGAGGCTAGAATAACCCAACAAAAGTCCTCATCATATAATAAATTTACTGCAAGAGAGGTCACTACTTTCTCAGGCTGGATAAAATGGTCACTCAAATGAGACTGTATGTCAGTGAGACCCTAAACAGTCAGCCAAGGTATAGGGCCCTTTCTTCCTAGTATCAGAATGCCATGTTTTGGGAATAAATTCATCAGGGAAATGAGGTTGATTGCATCCAATATCATTTTTGGTCCCAAGATGACTTAAAATGCAGGTGTCAAGGGTGATTTTTGCTCCCTAACTGAATACCTCTCCTTTCTGTCCCACCTTACCCTATGCTTACACCCTGACATACATGACCAACTTTTGTTCAACTTTGCAAACATTCAGTGGAAACTTTAAAGGAAGGAAGTCTCTCGAAGGCAGTTTAACTCGAAGGAGAACTGGTTCGATCCCTGGACACTTCTGGGCTCTTATAATCTCAAAGGCCAGCATCTCATGATTGTGTTTCAGACACTTTTACCCCGAGTCTCTTTATGCCTCAGCCCAAGATTTTGTTAAGGACCAGATGGATTGGAGATAAGACCTCTCTGGAAAAGGCAGTTGAGCGACAAAAAAACATAAAAAAAGTCTTTAAATTATCCACAGCTCTATCTTTGTTCCACAATCTCTAAGCTTTTTTTGTCCTCAATGATAAAATTTTGAGTTCATAAATGTTCTTTAGTACATTGATTTTTGAGATTTTTAAAAACATTTCTAGAACCTTTCCTGTCATCCCATGAGTCTAAGGCAAGGCAGAAAGATCACGAGTTCAAGTGTGGTTATGTAGACCAAAGCTGATCTCAAAAAGAAAATTAAAAATAATGATAATAAAGTTCCTTAATGATTACTATGTCAGCTTGTGACATTTTCCTTTTTATATTGAAACGAAAGAAACAGCAGCCGCTCTGCTGAAACCCAGAATCTTACACGGAAAAAGACAAAGAATTACTGTCTCCAAGCCACACCAAGACAATCAAAAGCCAGTAAGAGAGAGTAAGTGGATGGATGCAACAAGTTATCTTGTACAGGAACCAGAATTACAGCAAAGACAGAAACAGTAAGCTTAGTATCCAAGCAACAAAGCTTCCCTCAGGTTAGAGCCCTGAAAGAGGGTAACTCAAATGAGGCCTGAATTTGGGGCATTTAAATTATGTTGGGACATTCTTTATTTATACTTGAGAGTGTACTAGGCTGATTGATCATTTAATGAAAGTTTTCTCAGCAACCAAAAACTCTGCTGAATTAGGGAACAAGGTAAGCTACCCAGTAAGCTGTTGGCCAGGAATCATTTGTAACTGCCTCTTGACAACCTCACTATTTCTGGCTGGTCTCGGAGAGTCCTGGGTTCTCAGAACTCCCCTCCCCGTCATTCTCAGTCAACCACAGCCTTTCAAAGTCAACCATACAGTCCCCTCAAGTGGGGGATTTCTTCCTTAATATCATCATATGTTAAACTTAAAAGAAAGAACTGTTTTCTTTTAACGACTGTTGAGACTGATGGAATTTCCATGCTTAGAGCTATTCATCATTTTTCTCTCTATTATCATCTCAGATTGGTGCAGCAGAGAAAAGCAGCTACAGAGGAACATGCCAGCATGCTCTGGTTCTCTTTTG
>PVHP010024077.1:0-26769 GCA_004024765.1 Zapus hudsonius
AAGTTAGACTCTTAGCTCTAGAGGTCCAGCAGGAATGGAACTCGGGATACATGCCTGGTATCATCTCTATGCTTAGGAACTGTGTGGTTTAATCAAGTTAGCTGAGTTAGCTGTGCTTTCCTTTCTTTATCTAGAAAAAGGTATGAAAAGAATAGTGTCTATCTCATTGGGCACTTGTGTAGGCAAAATTAGTTCATACATATAAGAAATCAAAATGCCTAGCACATCATAGCACTATTTTATTAGGTATGATTATCAGTGTTTGCTATTATAAATGTACTGAAATGTTATTCAACGTTGAAAGCAATGTGTGAACAATAAGACATTGTGGGAAACTGATCATTGCATCAGTTGGCCAGGCTGGCATAAAATATAAGCACAGGGGCTGGAGCGATGGTTCAGCGGTGAAGGCACTTGCCTCCAGTGCCTAAGGCCCTGGGTTCAATTCCCCAGGACCCACATAAGCCAGACCCACAAGGTGGTGGCCCTGGTGCGCTCTCTCTCTCTCTCTCTCTCTCTCTCTCTCTCTCTCTCTCTCTCTCTCTCTCTCTCTCTCTGCTTGAAAATGAATAAACACTGAAACATGCTTTTGCGATTTTAGAGACTAGAAGTCACAGGTCAAGGTGTTGGCAGGGTGGATTTCTTTGAAGATCTCTCTCCTCAGCTTATAACTGACTGTCTTCTGTTTGTCTTCCCTCTGTGGCTGTCTTTGTACTAATAGAATCCATTCTAATGACCTCGCCTAAGCTGAATGACTTCTTTATCTCCAAATGTGCCACATTCTGACCACCTGGCTGTTCTGACCTCTATGTGTGAATGTGGTGGGGGCCTGAGCCAAGCCTTTATCCATTCAGTTAAGCTAGAATTCAATTCTATTAATCTAAATGGTTCCTGGAGAGAGGTGGCCAAAAGAGATATAGGTTTATTATGTGGAGACAGAAGAGAAGTGGCCATTGCTCTCTGGAGGTCACAGTGGTTAGTGGAAGTGACCGAGAGACTCAGAGACATAGGAGACCCCATGAGTCTCTTGGCTCTCCTCTGTCCCCTAGACTCTGTCAGATAGCTGAGCCTCCAGGTCAGAAGTTAGCCTTTGCCTATAACCTGATAGGAGACTGAGAGCCTTCTCCCCTCCCCTCACCTCCTTGCTTATGTGGTGGGGCATGCCTGGCTTCTTGAGGTGAATAACTGGTGAGCCCCAACTTCCCCTTGCTTCCCACAACTGTAAAGTCGAGTTAGGAAGTCATTCTGTTGTTCTGTAACTCTCAGAGTCACTGTTCACCTGACTGAACCCTGACTAAGAAAGAGAGAGCAAGAAGGGGAGGGGGAATCTAAACACCCTGCAGCCTGGTCATATGTATACATTTGAAGTTCTGCTAATTATGGTAATCCTGAGCTCATCCAAAAACCCACTAAGTTATTCCTCCTGCTTTCATTTCTCCTGCTTCCAATAGGTCCAACAAATGGCTGTCAGAAAGCTCCTGAATCATGTTTATGTCATCAAGTGATGGTTAAAAGAAGTCCCCAGATGACAGCCAGGAATGGAGCACAGAAAATTCATCATTTTTAAAAAAGTCCATATTAATTCTAGTACATACAATAAAAGTGTGCTAAAGATACAACCAGATGGTGCTACAAGACTCAAAAGTGAAGATCACGCAGACTAGGTACAGCTGTAATGCTTGCTCACATGACATGAAGTTATAGAGGAAGCAGAATAGGAGAATTCAAAGGAAGGGAGTGTCATGGTCCAGTGTGAGAACGTCAGCCAAGACAGCACGTGTGGACACCTTAAAGTAGCTGAACTGCATGGGAGCTGTGCATTGGAGTGGTAATTAATTAGCAAGGCATGTGGGACAGGAGTAGATTTGAGAGTGATATGAAAGCATGTCTCTAGGCTTTGGGACCAACTCAGGGAGGAGAGCTGAGAGTTGAGAAGAGACAACAGACAAGAATATGTGAGAGGGGAAGGGAAGGGATTCAGAGCCCGGCTGGAGGAAGGCTCTGGGCCCCTCCATTACTCCATGTGGGAGGATGAAGACAGGTCCCAACACAAGAGCCATGTGTGTCTGGATTGACCTCAAGCCACTTCCCTTCCTAGCCCCTCATCTCAGCTCCGTTTCCTTGGGCACACACACTCAGTGGCAGCCTCTTCCTGTGGCTGCTGGCTGAGGTCAGAAGCAAGTGAAGGAAGCTAAATCAGAGAGGAGGAGATAGCAAAGCAACGGGGAGAGGAACCGTCCTGTCAAAGTCACACAGCTAATTAGGGACTAAAATCAAACTGGCTCCTAGCCTGGTCCTCTTTCACCACCAAATTACCATGTCATATGGAACAGATGGGAGTGATTAAGGCTTAGGGCCATCATCATGGCTAGCAGAACCAGAGCTACAATCCAATCAGAAACCAAGTAGAACTCCAGCCGAGAGATTTGAGCCTCACTTCGTCGCAGGAAGGGGTAATTTTACCCACTGTGGGCCATGATGAGGTTAGGGTGAATTGAAGTGAACTGTAAACTTTATAAAGGCATTGCATTACTCTGATCCAACCCAGCTGCCTTGGGTGGCACTCAAGAGAAAGAGAGCCTGAGATAAATGCCAACCAGTAATAACCAGAACTTGAACTTGAAATTCACTCCAAATCACAAAGGTCCTCTGCAAATCTTTGCTCGACTTCTTTCAGGGGCATATATTAAATATGTGGGAAATTTAGAAGGTGCTTTAAAATAATTTCATCATTTCACCTCTACATATGTGGGACCCCCCCAAAAAATCTCTTTCTTTTTCTGTATTTGAATTTCCAAATATCATGGAGTCTGGTGATTTTGAATGACGTTTTGTTATCTGTCACACATGTCTTATTTCTTCCCTCACTTACTATGAAGGATGTTGAGTTATAAAGGCTGGCCTTGGACAGTTAAATTGGCTTTGTTCTCACATAAATTTGGAGTGGGGTGAATTTGTTAATGCCCACACTGACAAGTCACAAACTTATGCTAACTCACAGTCCTCTTTGTAATGACTATTTTGCTCAGACACCCAAAGTTCCTAATCAGTACTGACTTAACATTCAACCAATGTTCCTTTGTCCCCTAAGGCTGAGCCCTGAGCCTTGAGATCTAACTCTTCTCAGCGTTCTTTATTCCCCATGCCCAGGGCATAGCTCCCCAGCCAGGTGAGAACAGCCTGAGCTGTTTGCCCAGGCCTGAGGGAAAACACTCCAGCTGCCAGTAACCACTACTACTCTATTGCTATTCCTGCTAACTTCGCAAATGACACCTCAGACTTGATAAATACAGTTGTCACTCACAGCTCACAGAGAGACATGGAGTGTCTAGGGCAAATAATACAATGGACACCAGAGCCCTCACCACCACCACCACCACCACTCAGGATAAAAGAATAATTTCTAGTGGAGGAATAAAAGGGTTGTAAGTACAGATACTTTCCCTGACCACCCTGCGTTTCTTTCCCTCTTATTTCATGCATTTTTCATTGTACTTGCCACAGTGATTTGAATTTTTATTATACTTGCATAGTATTTGCCTTTGGCATTACAATGTCGTGTTGCTAAGGGCAGGTGCCATGTCTGTGTTGCTCTCCAAGTACTTGGAGCAATGCCTTCTACAGAGTAGAGACCAGATCAACTATACGTTAGATGGATGGATGGATGGATGGATGGATGGATGGATGGATGGATGGATGGATGATGAATATGGATGTGTACATACCATCAATATTCTCTCTTCTCCCACAGGGAAAAGAATATAGGATCCAGTGGGCTCTCAGCTCTAGCTAGCCAGGTGGAGCTCTAGGGAAACATATGGGAAAAATGATAAGGTATATCTATGTGTAAGTCACATTTGGACTTAAACAAAAGTCATAAAAGTAGATGGAGTGTGTGGGCTGTGAATCAGGGGATGGAGTGGGGTGGCCAAAATTGGGCTATAAACCCCCAACCCCAAGTTCATATCTTAAGGACACAAGGAATTAACCACTCAGATGGAGAGTTTTAAATATCACACACATTTGTTTATCAGGAGAAAGGAAAAGGAGTAAAAAGAAAGATAATCCATCTCCATGTGGCCTGATAGACTCATAAAAATCATCAAAAACAGAAGAAATAAACTATATATGTTTTTAAGGAAAATTAAAAATAAAACCCATAATAAAGTAATCCTCTCCCTCTCTCTCTCTCTCTCTCTCTCTCTCTCTCTCTCTCTCTCTCTCTCTCTCTCTCTCTCTCTCTCTCTCTCTCTCTCTCTCTCTCATCCTGCCACAGGCAAGACCAGAGAAAGAAAAGATTCAACTCACCACCTAAAACCCACCTGAGCCCAGAGCCACCGGGCTTTACTTGGCTCTGGCCTGGTTACACTCATGAGTGACCTGCCCTCATTTAGGTAGGGAAAGCCTAAATCCTTAATGCCCAGGAGGATCTGCCTCCTAATCTCCCACAATGGGGCAGTATTAGTATAAAGAGAACCACATAGGTGGAAAGCCACCTGGTGAGCTGTATCTCGCAAGCCAAAGTCACGCACAAAGGTCAATTGGCCACAAGGGGACTAGAAGAAGCTATTTAACAAATGCCTATTAGTTAGCTGGCTGACAAAAAGGTGGAAATACAGATTAGACTTAAGACTTGTTAGCTATTACACTGCCCTAAATTATTTTCTCTTAATAACATTCTTGAATAATAATTCCCAAAGGCCGTCACAATAAGACTGTTCTTTTTGAGTCATAATAGCAGTAGAGTAAACAGGGAAATGTTGGTTATAAGATTCATTTGCCCACTGTTCTCCAGCCCTCCTGTCCACGTTCAGTTGATTTGCGCTGACATCCTACTTACCCAGCTTCCCATAACTGTTCTTTACTCTGGAGTGCTATTCAAGAAGTAAGCTCTTCTTGGGACTAGAGAGATAGCTCAGCAGTTAAGACACTTGTCTGCAAAGGCTAATGACCTGGGTTCAATTCCCCAGTACCTATGTAAAGCTAGATGCACAAAATGATGAATGTGTCTGGAGTTTGTCTATAGTGGCTGGAGGCCCTGGTGTCCTCTCTCTTTCTCTCTCTCTCTCTCTCTCTCTCTCTCTCTCTCTCTCTCTCTCTCTCTCTCTCTCTCTCTCCTTTCCCTACCTCCCTTCCTTTGCAAATAAATAAACAAAACTATTTTTTAAGAAGAAGTAAGCTTTTCTTCCTCCCACCAGAGCTATTTTGTCCTGGGGTCTTATCCATTCAAAACCCTGATGATCATTAACTGAAAAACCCTTACTCCTGAGCTGTTTCAATCAGATAAAAATATTCATCTCCAAAATAATAACTGAGGGCCAGAGAGATGTCTCAGAAATTTAAGGTGCTTGCATGCAAAGCCTACCAGCCTGGATTAGAGTCCCCAGTACCACGTAAAGCCAAATGTACAAAGTGTCGCATGCATCTGGAGTTTGTTTGCAATGGCAGGAGGCCCTGGTGTACCCATTCTCCCTCTCTTGCTCTCTCTCTCCTTGCAAATAAATTAAAATGCTGAAATAATAATAATTTATTGACCTCATTTCTCCCTCTAGTTGTAGCTCCGTCTGCCCCTCATTTGTATGTTTTCTCTTTATAAAAAAGATTCATTAAAAGTTATAGATAGAGCTGGGGATGTGGCTCAGGGGTAGGCTGCCCAGTATGTGTAAGGCCTTAACATCACAAAAAAAAATTGGAAGAAAAATAAAAGAAAAAGAAAGGAAGGAAGGAAGGAAGGAAGGAAGAAAAGGAGAAAGAAAGAAAAGAAAGGAAGGAAGGAAGGAAGGAAGAGGAAGAAAATTATGTCTATACTTGCACTTTAGGTTTCAAATGTGTCTTCTTATATTCTCTCTTGACTCTGTCCACTCAGGGCTTTGTCTCGACCATTTCACTACAATTGTTCTCACCAGTTCAGCGAGAGCCTCTAAGTTATAGTAGTGAGCACAGCTCACAGAGCCTGGCCACAGTATCTACCTGCTCCTCCTCATTCTTCTCGTCATCCTGCTGGTACCATCTTCTCATCTGGTTCTTCCCCAACTGCAGCAGTCCTGAAGCCCCAGCCTCAGCCCCTGCTGACCCACTGCCTGGTGCTCTAAGCACCTGGCTTCCTCCATTCAGAGCTTGGCCTAAGTTTCATCTCCCTTCTTCGGTCACTTCCTATTCTGTACCTCAGCTTCGGTGTTTCTCCATAACTTTTATGATCACCTCCTTTATTACTGCCTGCTACATGGTCTGTCTCCCCAAGTTATAATCTCAAGGAAGTTCATCTCTTCTGTTCACTGCCTTATCCACTCTGCCCAAAACATACGTAGCACACAACAGTAAGCAATCGGTGGGTATTTGTTGAAACCATGGAAATGCCTTTCTGTAGCAACCAAAGTGCTATTGATTTCCCAGCATGGTGATGGGGGCATCTTAACTTCAATCCATTCCAGGACCACGGTTGTCTTACTCCAGGGAATAACTCTGATGGAGGGAGGGCAAGCCACATACATTGAGACAGCAGCAATGGACAGCCTAGTTGGGAGATAGTTTGGAAATGGTTGGGGCCCTGTGGTACCCCTCAAACTGGACAACCTTAATGGCTGCTACATGAAAGTAACTTAGTCCACATCCTAACTATGTGCCGTAAGGGAGGAATGACTGCCAAGAATGAATGCACTTACTGTCTGCATTGCACATATGATTTCCTAAAAATATTTTAATTAATTTATTTGCAAGCAGAGAGAAAGAAAAGAGAGACAGACAGAGAATGGGCACACCAGGACCTCTAGCCCTTGTGAAGGAACTCCAAATGCATGCCCCACTTTGTGTATCTGCCTTTATGTGGTTACTGGGGAATCAAACCCGAGTTGCTAGGCTTTGCAGGCAATTTCTTTAACCACTAAGCCATCTCTCCAGACCTGATGATATGTTTTAATAGATATCACAGGCCTGTCATTCTGTGGCTTACTCAGGTCACACTGGAAATATTGTGTTTGCCTTTGGGATTATTATTCAAGAAGAATATTGTTTGGAGTTATTTAGCAACCAGGATAGCTGAATATCTAACCATGATATACACATCACATTTCAAAAGACCAAAGGTACTCAGTAACTATATTACAACTAAGGGTAAAGCCTGAGACTATGTACTCCTTGTACCAACTCTCTCTCTCTTCCTCTGCCCAGGGCAGACATTACTAATCAACCACAGTTCTTTGTCCTAAAACATTTGCATCTGATAGGTGGATGCAGCTCTAAATTTGGCCCATCTCAAAGTTCTCCAGTTGTTCTGCTGTTTGACTAGGCTAGCCAGAGATAATGCAATATCTAAGAAACTCTGCAAAGCAAAACCACTGACCTTCAGCCCGCAGTTATCTTACTGAAGGAGATACAGAGAATAAGGAAAGGCAATGAGTTGAGGAGAGAGAGATAAGGTGATTATTTCTAAGCTATCTTAACAATAGCAACAAAATCTTTGAAAACTTCTGGAGACTCTTGTGTGCAAGTTATCTTTGTTCTTTCCTGGCGTCACATGCTCTAGCCTCATGCCCTAATCGGTTCTGGTTAGGAGCCAATTAACTCTGTTAAAAACATGGCAGAGGCAGCTGATGCCAGAAACTGGGCTCACTCTGTTCCAAGACATGGTAATTCCTTCCCTAATGACATAGTAGAGCTTCTGTCGCCACAGTTAAGAGCAGGCTCGAGACAATTACTATATTTAAGTCCTGCTCTGCAGGTTATCATATCCACATCTGCAAGCTATTCCCCCCCCTTTTTTTTGAAAAAGCATTTGGAGTTATTTGCCACAGAAAACTCATTGGAAAAAGCCAAGAACTGCTTAAACTTGAATACGTGGCGAGCCCACGCCAGACAGGCAATGTGGTGGTTTTCTGTAACTATGCCCCTAGCCCTGCTTCTTGGAGTCAGGCTCCTCTTATGGAAACAGGAAATCTACCCTTGAGGTTGCAGGAAGGGATGAGAAGGGACAAATCCTCTTAGCCACTCACCCACTGGCCTAGACAAGGATCCCAACAGCCAGTCAGTTACTCCCAAACTCCTTTTCTGAAACCAATGAAAGAATGGGCTAGATCCTCCCCCCATCCCCAGTGGGCTGTGGGCCTTCATGCCCTGGTCTGGACTTGGTTGCCCTATCCATAAAATGGGAGTAATGTTGAATTTTTCTGCTCTGGAGCAAAAAGAAAGATTAAAATGAATAATAGATGTGAAAACATTTTGGGGAGAGTATTAAGCATTGTCCCAAAGTCTGGATTGCTATGATAAGCATTATAATTAATTCTTATTATTATTTTCCCATGATGGTAATTGCCTATACAATTTCATATAACAATAATTATCCTAAAGCCAAGCTGAAATCTAGGCCACTAACTCTCTTCCAGCTCATCCTTCCCAATTTCATTCCTTTCTGAATTTATCTACAATTTGAAGCCTTTGGTTTGGTTACTTCTTTTTTTAAAAAAAAATATTTTAATTTATTTATTTGCAAGTAGAGAGAGAGAATGGGCATGCCAGGGCCTCTGTCCACTGTAAACCAACTCCAGATGCATGCACCATTTTGTATTTCTGGCTTTTTGTGGGTACTGGGGAATGGATCTCAGGTGGTTAGGTTTTGCAGGCGAACACCTTAATGGCTGAGCCATCTCTCCAGCCCAGATTTGGTTAGTTCTTTTACTCATCACCTAAAAAATTAAGGGTTGGTTATTGCTTGAGTGTCAGTCACACAGGACATGCATAGGCCTCTCTCCAACAGAAAAAAAAAAAAAATCACACTTCTAACTACTAACCAGTAGGGCACTCGCTCTGAGTTCCCAGCACCCTGTCCTGTGTGAAGACCCATCCCAGACCTCTCTCCCTGGTAAGCAGAGCAGGACCTATCCCACCCAGCACAGGGGTCTTAAGACACACAACCTGTTTCTTTTGTCATGGACTACTGGTTCTGATAGGGTTGTTTTTTCTTCCTTTTCTTCCTTCTTTTTGTTTTCCTTTAAGTCCTTTGTGTCTCTATCACCTTTCAACCTTGTGACTAAATTTTACCCCAGAGGCAGATGAAACAAATGAAAAAAGAAATTAAACTTTTAAAAACCGATCTAACAGGTACTTAGGGGGGAAAAAACAGAGAAAGAGGAAAGAGTGAGAATTGGGATGGAGCAAGAGCCATCGAGTGGTTAGGAGGACCCTGAAACTCAGTTTCCCCTCTACCCAACAGGGACAAGCTGAAACCTTCATGACCCCACAGAGAATACTGTAACCCCACTGAGGAGGGCCCCAGGGTAACAGGATCACGGACAAGGGAATAAAAGAGTATAACCTAGTATAATATACACAAATATATTTTTTATAATTTATTACATATTATTGTAATATAAATAAAATAAATTTTTAATGAGGTTTGTAGATACGATTAATATGGTATCATCAGTGACCATACATGTGTTGCTTAAATTTGTGAATTTGGGGCAAGGCAACAGTCCTCAGCTATTTACCAGGGCTTCCTAATAAGATAAATAAATTGTTCTAGAACATGACTGGCTTGATGCCCCTTAGCATTTTGCAATGTTTATTTGTTAAGCATGAAGCTCTTTACATTTCTTATTTATTATAGTCACAGAATACTAAGAAATGTCAGATAAAACTGAACACATGTCTTAGACTGGTTTAATAGCTATAAATAACAACAGATAGCGTTATCAACAGTCACTTCGGCTAACTGCAAGTTCACTCTGCAGAGCCAAAACAGACTACATAATTCTAGTCTGTTGCACAGAATAGACATGATAATGTATTTTATTACAATAAATTGGAAGAGGAAAAAGATCAAATCAGACCTAGCCGGTAGACAAATTTGCTAAATCTAATTGAGCCCAGTTAAATTTCCTTGGTTAACAATGATATCCATGCTTGGTGCTAGGGGCCTATTCTTGTTTTTTTTTTTAATGATTTTTATTCTTTATTACTTTTAAATATAATATTCAGCAAATATTTTTGAGCACCAATCATAATCTTTTTTGCACATGTGTGTGGTGTGATGTAGGTGTGTTGTACATGCACGCGTGTGTGCAGATGCCTACAGAGGCCAGAGGGAATCAGGTGTCTTCCCCTGCTGTTCCAGAGATTCTCTTTGGTCTGCTTCTCTCAGGACTGGGCTTACAGAACAGGTCCAGTTTTCCACACGGGTGTTGAGGATTGAACTCAAGCCATCTCAGGCCTTTATGCTTGTGTACAAGCACCCTTCCCCCACTGAGCCACCTCCCCAGCCCCTAATCACATCCTGAACACTAGTTGTAAAACTAAGACGATGAATAGGCTGTGGTCCATGCAAGCAAAGAGCTTACAGTATAGCAGAGGGCATAACCCAGTACTTACTAACCACCAACAATGCACCAGGACTTCCCAGTTCTGGAAGACAGACAGCAGATCAAAGCAGATGTAAACTCCAGCCCATTTTACAGCATGAAGATTGTTAGGATAAGATATATCCAGGGTGCTATGGGAAAAAGAGATGCACTTGATGAATTATAGACAGGATGGAGCTCATTAGAATTTACGAGATCCTTATTCCTAAAGAACAAAAGCTGCCCCCTAACCCAGCACAAAGCCCCAGCTTGGTGAGATACCAGAGAGTTCTAGAAAAGTAAGTTAGGACGAATAAAAATTTTGTCTTATAAATTTTACAACTCGCTTTGAAGCAAAATAGTTAGGTCCAGGAATGGTTGTCTATGATTATTATCTCAACATATACTTTTAATCAACCAATCTACTATGACCTTTTCGTATGTCTTTAGAAAACCGGGATATGGAAATTCATTAATTCTCAATGAGCTCAACTTCCTGAAAGCGAGGTATCCTTGAATGTATCGCTAAATCTCTGTTTCTCATAAAACAAGGTCATTAAAGAGACAATGACTGTTATTCTTTTAACAACATGGATATTAAGCATGGAAAGGCTTATACGTAAGCTAACGGGCTTATGTTTGTGTCCAAAAAAATGTATGTACACATGTATTAATGCATTAATTAAACATGGCTGAGAGTTACACATACCATATTATTACAAGTGGTTGGCTCCAAAGTACGGAAAATGAGGTTGGGAGATGGAGTAGAGAGAAATTCTATAATGTAAGAATTTCAAAGTGATGACATTGTCCTGTGATGCATGTAATGATAAGGAGTTTTATTTTGAAGCCACAGTACTGAGGTATGGTTGGAGGTGGGTATTTCCCTTCACCCACACGGAATGCTAGAACTAGATGGAGCTGGATAACTTCCCCTTGGTCAGTGAGGCTGGGGAGTTAAATCCTGTTCAACAGTCTGTCCTGGGGACATAACTACAGAGTGCTCTGACTTATTTTTAAACTCTTCCTTCCCTCTCTCCCCTGCAGAAGCATGAGTTTTGCCATATCTTTATCTATATCTATCTGTATCTATATATCTATATCTATCTATTATCCACACACATACATATATATATACATACATACTTACTTACTTACTTGCTAAATAATTTTAGGGGCTGGGGTGATTGTTCAGTGGTTAAGGTGCTTGTCTGCAAAGCCCAACCACCCAGGTTCAATTCCCTAGGATTCCTCAGTACCCACATAAAGGCAGATGCCCAAAGTGGTGCATGCATCTCAAGTTCATTTTCATTGGCTGGAGGCCTTGATATACCCATTCTCTCTGTATCACTTCTCTCTATCTTTCTCTGCTTACAGATAAATAAAAGTAGAAATAAAAAGAATTTTAATAAAAGGGATGGTTTCTGTTAAAAACCAAACAAAAATCTACCTAGTAGTTTAAGCCTCTAGGTTTTGTAGAATTTTTTCCTTCCGTGAGTGAAATGTGCTCACCTGTCATTTTTCACCTGGAGGGGACAATGCAGTCTCAGCAGGAGCTTTGGGAACACTGAGGTTTCCAAAGAAAATGAAGAGGGGAAGGAAAGTACAAGTGTCTTTGTTCTATCCCCCCCCTCAGGTCTGTTCTGTATTTTCTCATTTCAATAATAGTGGACAAAAGAAGTCAAGAAAATCTCTCCCCAACAAAAAAAAATCCCTCAACTTTAGAGTCTGAAGAGGTATCAGAATCAATACTTTCATCTTCAAAGAAAAAGCCAAAAAAGGTTAACTGACTTACCCAAAGTCATACACTAAATATGGTGATGAGACATTACAAACCAGGCTTCCTCTGTTTTTAACTTAACCTATACCTTCAAGCCCATGTGTCCTCGGAAGTCTACTTGCAAAAGTTTTAAAATACAAGCTTTAACTGAATCTCTCTCTCTTTTCAATTTAAACATCAAATCATGACATGCCTTCCCCACTGCACACTAACCTTTCACCTCAAGTTCAGCAAAGGGTAGTTTCAAGATTTGTATTTTTTTTAATTAGCTTGCCATGCAATTAGTTTCTATATGGATTTTTCACACCCATTTCATGTTTTACAGTTGTAGGTGTCTCCGAACTATGGGAATATTCAGACAGAGTTTCAGGTAAAATAGCTTAAGCACCCCACTTCCTCACCCTGGTCCACAGAGCCAGGTCGCACAGTGTGGGTGTCACCCGAAGAGACCTGTCTCCCTTCTCTCTCATCTCCAAAACACAGGCTTGCAAACACAAAGCTCTCATTCCTTGACTTTAGGGGGTCATAGTGGAGGATTTATGCCCCTAGGCCAAGAGTTCAATTCTGCAACTATATTCCAAAAGTGAGGTCTAGAGGCAAAAATTCATAGCAAATTAAATTCAGAAATGTCATCCGAAAGTGAACCAAATATTTTTACAGCAAAGGCTTGTCAGTTTGGGGAGTGGTTATAAGAGACAGGAGTTGCTCAAGAGCCTGTCAACGGGTCCGATCTGGGACACAGAGATTTAATAAAATTTGGTCTTGCAAGGGACAGTAAAGATGCCGCACACTGTTTCAATCAGGCGTCCCTGATTCCAGCACTGGCTGCGTTTTCTAATGTCATTTTTCAGAGTCTTTAACAGCAGTCCTGTGAGCAACAGCAGAGGCCCTCCTCTGCCTTCTGCCCAATGCCAAGTACAGACTACGGTGACCTAATTGGGCTGCATTTTAGCAGCTTCACATTGATCTCTAAGCAAGTACAAGATTGCCTGTCCTTCTGGAATTGACCTTCAGTTAGCAAAGATACACCTTTGGAATAACTCTCACACCTCACAAGCGATGTCACTATTAAAGGTGGCTGGGAACAAAGCCCATCAAGTGTCACCCTGAGATCCTGAGACCCAAGGGCTTGCTGCTGAATCCTTCTCTGTTTCCATCTCACATTCTTTCTCTCCAGTCAACCAAACACCCTGTGCCCGGGACCCCCCAGGGTTCTTTGGGTTAATATTACTAGTCTTCACTGTAACTGCATCCTGCATTAACACTGGGTGGAAGTGTTTGAAAACTGAAGCAGCCTGGGAAGAAAAGGAAGGGATGCTCCAGGAGATATTTTATACTTAAGAGTTTCTAAGGCCCTCTTATGAGGAGGGTGCGGTCCTTAGGAAAAAGCTAAAATGTGTCAATGTCCTAAATGTGAACTTAGCAAAAAGACAGTTACACACATAAGGAATTCGTTTACACACAGTTGTCACAGTTGGGCATCTATTTTTCAGATGGACCTTGTTTTCACTCCTTCTTTAACAACTTTTAGAAATCATATAAACAGCAAAGCTCTCCAAATTTCAAGTCAAGATCTACTGATGTATAAAATGCTATTGTTAAGTAACATTATGTTCATAATAAATGCTATAAAAACAATCTGCAATATTGCTAAATTGCCTTGAAGTTTCCTAGATGTTCAAAGCAGCGTGGGAGATAGCTCAGTAGTTAAAGGAGTTTGCTTGCAAAGCCTGATGGCACAAGTTTCATGCCCCAGTACCCACATAAAGCTAGATGCACAAAGTGGTGTATGCATTTGGAGTTAGCTTACAGTTGCAGAAGCCCCTGATGTGCCCATTTGTACCCCCTCTCTCCTTGCAAATAAATAAATAAATAATGTGTCCTAGGTGTTCAAAACTTAAGCAGATTTAAAACAACCTTGTAACACGAATTGCCTTTATTAAACTGGGGCTTTACTAAAACCAACTCAGTCTAAAAACCAGATCTAGTAATTTCTTTTGAGCAGGATATGTTTGGGTCAATATGTTTATATCCTGTTATTATTTGGGATGTTGGGAAGAACAACTTGACAATCCTTATTAAAATTCAGACATCTCCTTGAAATTATGGAATTCTCATTGAGCCCATCATATGCACAGAGATGGAAATATCCGCCTATATGATGTAAATGTAGTCTGACACCAATATTTTCTCCCCACTAGGACAATGAAATCAATTAACTTTTGAGTACTCAAGTAGACCATGTCTGCTGTCTCCAGTGATACTGAGGTCTTCTCTGGGTCCTCATTAAACAGCCTACATGCTCCAGCTTACTATTTATTTTACTCTCCTATGCTCTTCAGGCACTAATTCGTTTCACCTTCTGGTCACCATTAGCAGAGATCCAGATTACATTTCTGTTTCCTGTCGAAACATGTTCTAAGAAGTGAATGAGTTGATCATAGTGGTGCATACCACTTATCCAGCACTCGGGAAGGCTGAAGCTGAAGTTGAAGCTTGAGTTGAAGGCCAGCCTGGGCTACCTAGTGAGATTCTGACTCATAAAAACAAAACTTCGAAAGAAGCAAAAGAAAAAAAATTTAACTCTAAAATTTTGACTTGATGTAGTTAGCACCCCACATTTTGATCAATCAACACGAGCGGCAGATCTCCTTGAGGCCTTCTTAGGTCTCTGTCCCTTAGGTAAACTTTACCAGCCCACATTGCTGGCATTGTGAGGTTTCTGTAATGCTTTATCTGGACACAGAAAACAAGTAAGGGAAAAACTGGGGTGTGGCCCTGGGATGTGTCTAAATAGTTGCTAAGCATGTCCAAAGCCCTGGGTTCTAGTCCTAAGCCAGAATAATAGATAGATAGATAGATAGATAGATAGATAGATAGATAGATAGATAGATGATAGACAAGTGAGTCAATACATACATAAATATTAATGGGATTTGCACTGTGGACTATCATGTGTTTCTTCACATACTTCCTCTCTGGAGATCTTCTTTCAAAAGGCAGTTGAACCCAGAAGTTTCCAAATATGATTTAACAGAACCAAATATTTGGATTTTAAGAAAATGAATACCAAAGTTCTGACTCAGTCTGGTACCACAAGCCAGGATGACAGAAGGTGACTAGTGTGGCCATAAATCATGACACTGACCAAGAGAACAACATTTCTATCCCAGAAAGGACACTTAAAATGTAGTCTTCATGGACTATATCGAAATGCCTCTCTAAAAAATGAAAGTATTCTTTTAAATATCATTACAGATCCATACAGTCATTGAACCCCCAAACATTTCAGTACATAGAACAGATGGGGTGACAGCAACCTCTAATGGGTATAACTTAAGACAGACGAGATGACTAGCCCAGGGGATAAATCAAACTCTTAGAAGCTGCAAATTATAAAATAGACAAATCAAACATCGCCTGTTCCTTGCAGATGTTAAGCAAAACATATTCAGCTTTACTCTTATAATTACACTCTTAGTGGAGATTTACCAACATCCAAGTAAATAAAAACACACCAAAGAAAAGCTGATGAAAAACTAACAAAAAAACTGCATCGTAAATTTCCAACAAAAATAAGCCTCACCGCTATAGAAGATTATTGATTTCAATTATGTATTCATTCATTACCTTCAAAATGGTGAGGGGGCTGGTTTTAGAGAGAAAATATAATTCTGGTATCAAACAGAGTTGTGTTCTAACCACACGGTATCCAAGGACATTAAGCTCCAGCATCTGCAATTGATTAAAAAAGTTTTTGTAACTTTTTTTTTGGACAGGCTTCCTTTAAGCCTTTTAAGCATTAAGAAAACAAAGTAGGAATCCCCCAGTTTTGGAGGATCCAAAGCAAATGTTATCAACTGGCCTTCATATTAAGTGTTACAGTGAGTACACAAGAATGCTCCTATTAGTGACTCACCATGAGGGTCAGAAAGATCCACTCTCTCCATAGATTCCGTAGCATCTTGTCTTCGTTCTCCCCACCCCTTAATGCTGCAGTGACTTAACCACACTTAACAGTCGTGGCACTGCCACCAAGGCCAAGGTCCCTTGCTCTGACTGGGGGTCTGCCCAGCTGCCCTGCTTGAGGAGGGAGTGATAGACTGTGGTCAATGAAAGCTATAACTACTCCAGCTCTGTCAGTCTGTCTCCTCTCGAAGCATCCACTGAGCCAAGAAACGCAACAAAATTTATAGCCTGGACTTTTATTGTGTGGAGTTTTAGCTCAGTGAGGAACCCTAGCCAGGCCGGGGATCTGTTTTAACCAATAGGAGAGTTCAGCAGTGAGACCACACTAGACCCAAAATTAATCAGTTTGATTCTCCACTCTCTTCAGCTATTACTTGACATTGACTTCTAAAGGCAGAACAGTTGAAGAAAGTGATTGGGGCAACGAACTTTTTTTGGTACAATTTTTTTGTGGAGAATTCTAGATGACAAATATTGTTGTCTGAAAACACTTTTTTCCATTTTATTGATTTGCATGCACACAGAGAGATAGAAGAGATACAGACGTAGAGAATGGACACTCCAGGACCTCCAGCCTCTGCAAACAGACTCCAGATGCATGGACCACACCGTGCATCTGGCTCTACGAGAGAACTGGGGAATCAAACTCGGGTCTTTAGGCTTTCCAGACAAGCAACTTAGCCATTGCTCCAGCCCACAAGAAACACTTTTTTAAAGTAAAATCTAGGGATTATGCCTGAGGTCTATGACATATGGAGAGTAAAATGGTAAAATTAGTGAGACAGGTAAGGGTCTCTGTCATCTCACCTAGTTACATTTTTGGAGGAGAGCGGCTTAATATCTACTAATTTAGCAAAGATCTCTAATATAAAATAACTTTACTGATTTAAGTCCTACAATTGTACCGTTAGTTGTACCCCTGCCACAAATCTTGTATTTTGTGTCCCTTGGAAAATATCTCTTTATCTCCATCGTTAGTGCCTACTCCCATTCTCTCCATAGATCTGAAGTGTTGGGTTTATTTTTTTGGTCCACATATAGTTGAAATCATTCAGTAGTTTTTTTGTTTGTTTGTTCATTTATTTTCTGTGTGTGGCTTATTTCTTGGTTCAGTTCAGCCTCCATGTCTATCCATGTTTTGGGAAACGGCAAGATCTTTTGTCTTTTTAAGGCTGAATAATATTCCATTTACACAAGCAAAAATACACTATGTTTTCTTTATTCTTTTGCCCACTGGTGGGCATTTTCGATTATCTTTTCGTCTTGGATGCAGTGAATGATGTGAGAATATGTGGACACAAGGGTGCAGACGTCTGTGTGATATGCTGCTTCATCTTCTTTGGGATTATACCAAAAATAGGACTTCTGGGACCATCTGTGCTGTTTTCCAAGAAGCTGTGTTCCTACTGGTGTATGATGACTCCCTATGACAGTTTGATCCAGGTGTCCCCACAAACGAATGTGTTCTGAATGCTCAATCTCCAGCTGATGGCAGTTTGGGTATCAGAACCTTGTCAGATCTGTGTTGTTGGGTGTGGGTTATGGGGGTTATAGTCAGCTTCCCCTTGCCTGTGATTGGCACACTCTCCTGCTGCTGTTGTCAGCCTGATGTTGGTCTGGAGGTGATGTCCACCCTCTCTGCTAGTGCCATTGTGAATACCAATGAAGTGATACATGGAATTGTAATGATGAAAAGGTATTGAGTGCCTTTGTATGAACTCTTGGTAATTTGGAAAAATGTCTGTTCACTTCCTTTGTCTAATGTAAGGGTTGTCTTTCTGCTATTGAGTTGTAAGAGTTCTTTTGCTTTTAATTTGTGTGTGTGTGTGTGTGTGTGTGTGTGTGTGTGTGTGTGATATGAGGTTGTGTGATGCATGCACATATATGTGCTGATGCTAACTTGTGACCTCAGTGGGCTAGCCTGTGGTGGCCAGAGGGAACTGTTGGGTGTCCCTCTCCATCACATTTCTGCTCATTTTTACTCAATTTGTTGTTTTGATTTTGTGCTTACTTCCTTTCCCACAAGCCCTTGTGATTCTTGAGATTCTGCCCCCCCTACAGGAGGGAGCGAGGGGGGAGAGAAGGGTACAGACATGTGTGGCCTCACCCAGCTGTTTCTATAGGTCCTGAAAATCAAACTCCTCCTCGGGTGGATTCTCCGGCCTCCTCAGGATTGTGCAGGAAGTGCTCTTTACTGTGAGCCATCTCTCCAGCCTGAGTTTATGACTCTGTTATAAACTTTGGATATTAAACCTTTATCTGATGTGCAGCTTGCAATTACTTTTGGAAACACTTTTACAGCATCAATATTTGGTCTCTTTCTCTCTCTCGCTCACACATTTGCTTGATGATACTTATATGAAGAAACCCATGAAAATATTAGCATATTTCTCCTTATTCAGACTTCTTTTTGGGTGTACATTACACATGTACATTCCCACTTTCCCTAGCAGTCACTGCTCTCACATTGTATGCACATAACATATACAGGCTTCATGTATGGATGTTGATTATGGTCTGTTTCTTCTTTTTCTTTTTCTCTTTTGAGGCAGGGTTTCACTCTAGCCCAGGCTGACCTGGAATTCACTCAGGGTGGCCTCGAACTCTCAGCAATGCTCCTCCCTCTGCTTTCTGAGTGCCAATTAAAGGGGTGTGCCAACATGCCTGGCTTGTGGTCGGTTTTAATGAATATAAACCTATAAAGGATGACCTATGTAATGCAGCCTGCATTGCCTGTGTCGATAAATGATGATGGTGAATGTGTTCATTCACGAAGTACTCATTGAGAAGGTATTGTGTGACATATATTTCTGCAATTGATGACAATACAGCAATGAACCCAACAGGGAAAAAATGCTCTCTTGCCTCACTGTGGAATTTTTGGTAAAGAAAGTCATCCAGCATAATGTTATTTGTTCTAAATAAAATTTTTAGCCTGATCTTTTCCATTTGCAGTTGATCACAGGAAATAAGCTGCTCAGGGTAGACTAACCAAGGCAAACATCAGACAGGATTTTTATCTGTTTTGTGCTTTGTCTGGTTTGGGCACTATGGTATTTTAGCACCGAGAGCAAGGCCTGGCATAGGGTAGGTAGTCAGTGGACACCTGTGAAATAGACTCAACGCATCATCAGATCTTTTTTATCATAAGCAATGATTATATCTTCACAGCTAATGGATATTTATCCTAGACTCCTAGGGCCCTACCTAGCCTAATATCAACCCATCAATTCTCAAGGAGTGTAGTCTCTATAGATATTCTGATCAGCTAAATTTGAAGAATAATGCTAATTAAATACATTACTCATTCACATAGAATAAACCAGATTTTGAGTCATGACTCCATATTTTCATGTAACAATGTGGAGGTCACAAAAATTTTGGTATCAGTAAGAAGCCTGTGAACACACAATGACCACAATGTAACATATAACATGTAATGAATCTGGCATGTTCCTGGCAGCATCCACTCGTGTTGTATCACATGACATCCCCAAAGCCTTGGTTCTGAACCGGGTGTGATGTCACACAACTTAACAATAAATAATAATGCCTAAAACATCTCTGCTCACATTCCAGACTGCTGTATACTATGAATACACATGTAGTTTTCTGCTTTTATAGAAATATGGTGGCTAGAATGTCTTTGGGTTATCTTGTGTTAGAAGGTTTGATTTTGAACAGTGTTGTATGAGTTATAATTCGAGTTTCATTTTTAGAAAAAAATCAGTAAGTAAATTTTGGCTTGGAAACAGGACAGGCATTTTAAAAATTTCTAAAATATCCTAAACATGTTTCTGCCTTGTAGTATTATCTGTTTATGGGTAGAAGCATTCTCAGTACTGGTGATTGTAAAATCAAAATTAAAATCAACTCAAAAAAAATCTTTAGTATGTCCCACAGTCTCAGTATTCAGCCAAGATTTAATTCTTTATATAAAAAAATTAGTATGCAAATATGCCTTCATCTTTAATAAATTATAGACACATAAGATTATACATCTATGCCAAAGAATTGTTTTAAAATAAAATTATGTATGATTTCTTAACAATAAATGTTTGGTTTGTCTATCTTTCATATATCTGTATACCCAGGGTTGTGTGAAAATTTCTTGGTCCAAAAAGTGTCATGAGTGGAAAAAGTTTAGAAAGCCCTGACATTAACCACCACTCTTGCTGTGATTTGAAGCCACACTTTGACATGCTGGCTGTGGCGACAAGTCTCTCCTGTCCTTAGACCTGCCCCTCCCCCATGAAAACAGCCTAGGTCATCAATCAGGACAGAGGAGTTTTCAAAGGTTTCCAGCTGGAGCCCAGGCCAGGAACACTGGGATCACGAGAAGGCAAGCATCCCAGCAAACTTTCTCTATAAAAAAACCAGAAAGGAAACATTTGTGGTCTTTCCAACCATGTTCCACACCACCTTTGAGGCCATACAATTTAGAAGTTGCCTCTGGCTGGGTGCCAATAGCTATTTACAAAAACAGGCTGTGGTCAGATTTTATCCTTGGACCAAGGTTTGCCAGCCTTGTTCTTGACCCAATGATAACGTAAGATAATTGCATGAACAACTCTCTAGGCCTTTAAAATCAAATACCTTCTTGTTGTCTGACTAATGTACCTAATAAAGTAAACTACCTAGTCGCCCACAAGTCTTCTCCTATAGAAAAAAAGGAATATATCTGATGGGTGAGATGATACACCCTGTAACCCCAGTATGCAAGAGGCCAAAGTAAGCATCTTGACCTCAAGGCCAGCCTGGGCTACATAGAAAGACCCTGTCTCCAAAAAACAAGAAAAGTATTGATTAAATGATCTGCTCATATCACCCAGAGTACACAGGGGGTCCAGCCTGTTCTGGGGGCTGCTCTCCTGAACACAGGGAACACAAAGGAACAAATCTGGTACTAGAAACCCCATAGACAACTGGAACATCCGGGGTCTGGGAAGGTAGGATACAGAACACTCAAATCTCTTTACACAGAGAAGTCAATCATAGGACGATTCTGCTACAGCCTCTGCAAGCCCAAGGGCAGAGTGTCCCTGCCTTGGGTCCTGGAGCTAGGGGACCTGAGAAGAGCTTCAGCTCCATTCTCTAAGCCTTCAAGTACAGTGCCTTTCATTAGTGGGGACTTGTAGCCTGGTTTTATGGGCTCTGCTGAATGCCCCCAGAAAGCCACAGAAAAGCTAATAGTACTTGCCAGACTATGTCAGGGGGAAAATGTTAGTGTATGTTTCATGGTGACTTCTAACTTGTCTTCTAGTAAAGTAACTGATGAAAGGAAAACATGTGGAAATGAGAGGAGGAGACAGAGAAAAAGGGAGAGTACAATACAAATCCAATTCAAAGGTGAGATCATTGCTCAGAGCAACTGTCATTAATTAATTGCTATAGCTCATCATTAACTTTCATCTGTTCTTTCTGACTGTCCGAAGCTTAGAAGAAAGTGAACAACTCTTCAGAGGAGACAATCACGTCATGGACTCCAATTCTGAGACTCCATTCATAAGTACAGACACCTCGTCCAATCTCCCTGGGCCTTAGTCTCCTCAGCTCAATAAAAGCTGGACTTGTAGGAGAAAACATCACTGCCTGTTACAGCCATCACTTTGTGACTAAATTCCATTCCTTCCTTCCTTCTTTCTTCCTTAGTTCTTTTTCTTTCTTTTCTTACACTTTTTCTTTCTTTCTTACACATTAATTATATCATGTAAGAAAGAAAGAGGGAGAAAAAGAAACAGAGGAGAAAGAGAAAAGGGAGAGAGAAATTGGTTTTTCAAATGCTTGCAAGGCTAGAGATGGGACCCTGAACATATTACACGAGCACTCTACTACCGAGCTACACTCCACTCCCAAAACTTACCTCTTTATTCAAAGCTTTCAAGAGCCCAGAGGATTAAATCCAAATATTTTATTATGACATTCAAGATCATCTCTTCTTTCATACCCAAGCTTAAATGTAATCACTGTTTCTTTAAACTGCTCAAGTCATTGTTTCTTTTCTTTCCTTCCTCCATCCTTCCTCTCCTTCCCTCTCTGATCTTCCCCTCTCTTTTTCTTCCTCTTGCTGAAGTCATTGACCTAACATTTGAGCACCAGGCTGTGTCTGAGACTGTCCCAACTCAAGGTCCGCTGTAGATGGGACTGAAGAGCAAATAGATGCAATGTGCCCTGAATGTCAAGATGGTTTCGAAGCTGAGGGCAGAGGGATCAGCCCAGTCGGGGGGCTGAGTGAGCTAGAGGGGTGCACAGCAGATGAGGTTCAGAACAGCTGATGATCTAGGAGCGGAATCTTGTTTTTAATAGTTTCTTTCTTTCTTTCCTTCCTTCTTTCTTGAGCTACTATGCCGGGCTAAAATATATTTTAAATAATAATTTCATAGATTTTTTTTTCTGTTTTGAAATCTAAGCACGAGACTGATATACTCAGAAATTTTCTAATTTTTCAAAGTCTGAATTTGTTGAAAATATCCTCTGGCTGACTCAAAATATCAATGGTAAGGAGATGTGGTAAGAGGCAGAAGTTATTCTAACCTTTCCTAAACATCCTGCCTCCCAAGTTCAATCCCAAGTTTAAAGCACATATGAATGGAAATCTGCTCCCTGGTGCTTAGTCCCTGTGAACTCAGGAACAATGACCTTCAGGACTAGACGTCAGGCTTCAACTTTACGAGAATCCATTGATCCTCAGATTTTCCTCATGGTAAAAGTCAGAGACAGAAAATGGCATCAGGAAAGTCACATTTTCCAATGTTTTCCCAATCCATCTCATCCTCATAAAATGAACTTCTGTCTGAACTCCTCAGAGAGTTGTGCCCGGTGTCTGAACTTTCAGAAGTCACCCAAGAACCCAACACATGTCCAAAGTGTGATTTACTTTTCCAGTCCAACGTTTTCCAGGTCTGGCTGTGAGATCATAGCCCATTAATTGGTCAAAAAACAGCTGAAACCGTAAAATTACAAACGTGAGAATTTCTCAACCTACCTTGCAAAAGGCAAAATTCTCAGGGTGTTTGTCCTGCCCACACTCTTCTTAAATGTGCCTTCTGAGGCACTCTCTGGTAAAACAGAAGCATCGTGACCTTCAACAAGGATTAGAAACTTGGCAGGAGGGGAGGTCACCCCCAACCCTTTGCTGAGAAGAGCTTGACATGGTTTCTGGGGGAGTTTACACTGGGAGTAGACAGTATTAGCAAATACTGAAAATAATTTGCTGTATGTGAACCTTAATAAAAAAGACAGCCTAATATTTACACAGCTCCTTCCACTCAGAGAACTGCAAACATGCCCTCCCCTTGCAGAGGCCACCTTGGCTCCATTACTCATCCCTTCCATACTGGGGCGGGGGAGTTCTAGCCTCCTTGTACAGATCCCCAAAGAAATCCCATCCATTCCCACTCCTGACACGCCCGGTGGAACCCACTCAGGTCACTTCTCAATGCCCATCTCTTCCTTCTTCCTCCCAATGGTTCACAGATATGACTAGCGCCTATGACTTCCTTCTGACCCAAGAAGATGTCAAAAACCTGACTTCCAAACTGTCCAAGACTTAAATAAACCTGTCCAGACCTTGAGTGTCCCCATAAAGTCTTCACTCTTAAATGGTTATAGCTGAAAGCAATCGTGTCCTTCCCCCATTCCATCCGGATTCCCAAAGTCATACAACAAGGAAACTTCTGGTCACTAGCTTTGTATAACATCCCCTTACAGAACGATCCATAGATCCATAGAAAGAAGTCATCAGAGTCCAGAGTGCTGTGGTGGGGGAGACTGTCCAGAGGCATGGCACCCATCAGTAACAACACACTTGGGCCAGGAAGACCGGGCTGAGTACTAGGATATCCAGGATCCCTTGCCAAAAGGACTAATACAGACAGCCCACGGAGGAGGATATCCAACTGATCAGGGATGGGGAGGGGGGGGGAATTGGGGAATTCGGGATAACAATGCATTGTTTGCCCACTAAATAATGTAACTCATTATGGACAATAAATATATATTTAAAAAAAAGAAAGAAAGAAGTCATCATTCTTTCACTTTGCTTCTCAAAGGTAAATATCTTTATTCTCACTGCTGTGTCTATGACCATATTCCATCTCTGTGCTCCTCCCCACTGGACTTGGTGTCTCTCTCACAAATCTGACCACCATGTCCGACTCCTGGTGATTTCATTTGTTAATACTTAGCCCAGAGTTCATCTTTTCAAAGTTACTTCTGGGGGCGCTGGGGAGATGGCTCAGTGGATAAAGCTCTTACCACCCATGCCTGAGGACAAGAGTTCGCATCGCTGGTGGGCATGGCAGCCTGCCTATGCCCCAGTGTTCAGGAAGAGCTAATTCAGAAAGCCCTGTGTTCAAATGAGAGATCCTGAGGTGGAGAGTGACATATGGACATGCATGTGAACACACACCATACGTACACATGTACACACACACACACACACACACACACACAATTGCTTTTGGTATTCTGACTCTTGTTTAATTGTAAATGTTTGATTTCTTCAACATACATGAGTTTCCCATTATCTGCCAAGAGTAAGTTCTAATGTGTCCAGGGAATGGCTGTAACTGCAGAATACCAAGCCCGTATGTACAGTTAAGGCTCTAGAGAGCTGTCACTTATCACCAGCTTTATGCCAGGGGTGTCTTTTGCATCAGTGCCCCGTGAATTGGGGCCATTGTACAGTAAAGTAATGGCTGAACCCTAGCACTATAATACAGCCACAGGTCAGTCTGAAGGGGGGAGGCTAAGGGATGAATGAGTGGGCAGGGTATACAGTTTGTATACATGGCAAAGAATGGCTTACCTCTTTAGCAGGAAGGAGAGGGACAACATGAGATTTTTATTACACTACTTTAAAAGGAGAACCATTTTGGGGAGATGGGGAGACAGCTCAGTGGTTAAGATGCATGCCACCTGAGCATAACGGCCTGGGGAGACCTGAGGCCGCTCAAGTTTGACTCCCCACATAAACAGCTGGACATTGCTATTCACATCTGTAACCCCAGGTTAGAGTCCTTAGGTCGACCTGACCAAAAACTGTAGCTCCAGGTTGGAAAAAAAGACCTTGTCTCACGTACAAAGATGAGCAGAGAAGAGTATCCAGAATTCTCCCCTGGCCTGCACTACAAACACACACACACACACACACACACACACACACACACACACACACACTCACACACACACGTGCATACACCACATAATATACCATGCCATATAGTCTCTAGGCACACACGTGTGCACACCAAAAGACATACCATTTCAGCGTTATGGATTATGGAATTTTGCATTTAATATTTTCATATGATAGTTAGCATTGAGTAGCTGAAGCCAAGGCTGGGGAAGTCGAGGCAAAGGAGGACTATTGTTACCCAAGCAGTAGGGTGGGCTTATGATTGCTTCTTGCTCTGTCATTCACACACAACTGCTCTTTTGGCTTCAACCAAATAGATTGGCAAGGTGGTTTGGAGATCCAGGACTACCTTGGTTCATAGCATTCCCCTGGCTTGAGATGTGACCCTGACCGTGTGGAACTCTGTTTATAAGACCCATCATTGTCAATCTGTGTCATTCGTGTCTCTCCACTCCTGGTACTGTCTGCCTTGTGCGAAGCATTTGGAAACTGTGTAGAGATAAATTATAAATACCAGGTTCTTGGACTGTAGGAATGAACATCTTCTAAAGGCAAAATAACCTAAATCATTGCCTAATATAATAAAGTAAATGGCCCAAAAATATGCTATTAAAATGCAACTTAAATATACATAACCATGAATCAGGCTTATAGCCCTCACATCTGTCAAAGGCATGTCCAACTCTCAGATCAGAATAAGATTATAAATTAAATGGAAATGTCAAACCAAAAAAAATTCAAATACAATAATTTAACATAGACATTGTGATTGTTTTGTTGAAATGCAATTCTCTCACTCAATGGTTACAATTGGTAAAGGTTCTTTTGAGTTCTGCACCCCTATGGTATTGTTTGTGAGGCAACAATGCCATCCCTCCCCCCCCCACACACACTGTTTTCCACCTCCTCAATTCACTGGTTCTCATGGCTGCGACAAAGCACCCGACCAGAAACAGCTTATGAGAGGAAACGATGTATTTATGTCTTTCTAGATGGAAGCTTCATCATGGCAGGGGAAAGCTTGGCAGCTGGCTTACGACTCCACATGTCCTCAGCAGAGAGAGAACAGTGAGAGCTAGCTGGCTCTGAGCACACACTGGGCTACACTCAGCACCCCAAGGTCTGGCCAGCAACACACCTCCTCCAGCCAGGCTCCACCATTGGGAGTCTAAGTAGGACACTTGAAGCTAGAGGACATTTTACATGAAAGCTACCACACTGGTTCTGGAATTCCCTTCAAGCTCTCTAGGCCTCAGTTTCCCCACCAATGTATTAGTCAGTGTTCTTCAGAAGAACAGATCCGATAGGATATATATTTTTATTTTTTTCAGAAATTGTTTTGTTTGTTGCTTTTTTTAAAAATTTATTGTCCATAATGAGTTACAACATTTAGTGGGCAAACAATGAGTTGTTATCCCCAATTCCCCGCTGCCCTCCCCTCCCCCCTCCACTGGATAACCTCCTCCATGGGTCGTCTGGATCAGTCCTTGTGACAGGGGACCATGGATAGCCTAGTATTCAGCCAGGTTCTCCTGGCCATGCCTCTGGAT
>PVHP010024078.1:0-26679 GCA_004024765.1 Zapus hudsonius
AAAGATTGTCTATGAGGGGCCTTGAATGCCAGGTCAAAGAGTTGAAACTGTTCTATTCATGGTGGAGGTGTCTGAGCAGTGAGTGGGCTGGCATGTCCAAAGAGGAAACTGCAAGCTGAGAGCAACTTTAGGAATGTGGCTGTGGTAACTTGAACCAAATGTTCCCCATAAACTCATGTACTTAGAATGCTTGGTCCCCAGTTGATGGCAGTTGGGGAGATGCAGCCTTGCTGTGTGGAGGTGTGTTCCTGGGGGTGAACTTTGGGATGTTATAGCCCAACTAACCTCTTGCCAGAACTCAGCTCACTCTCTTGCTTCTGCTTTCTTTTTTTTTTTGGTTTTTCGAGGTAGGGTCTCGCTCTAGCCCAGGCTGACCTGGAATTCACTCTGTAGTCTCAGGCTGGCCTTGAACTCATGGCGATCCTCCTACCTCTGCCTCCCAAGTGCTGGGATTAAAGGCATGCGCTACCACACCTGGCTCTTGCTTCTACTTTCTACCTGCTTTGGCAAGACTGCGATGTCTTGCCTCTGCTCGTGCCATGCTTTTCCCTACCATCATGAAGGTTCCTTCAGACTATAAGCCAAAATAAATGCTTCCTTTCCTCCCATCAGCTACAACATGAAGGTAACAACAGTGGCAAGATTTTGTAAGAGAAATTGGGGGATAAATTTGGAGAGTTCCAAAAAGAAAACTTAATAGTTTTGTCAACTGGTGGTAAAGCCTGAGGGTCAGCAACTCACACAGGTTCTCTTCATATGGCCAATTTCCTGTTATCTTTCAAAGATCAGTCACCCCTTTGAAGAAGCATTCACTGCTACTTCCTCCATAGGCTGTGCCAGAAGCCCTCTGTTGCATGTATATCCTTTATATTTAAAATTGTTTGAAAGCTTTCTGCATGCAGGGTATCTATTTTATTAAACTTGGCATCCCCTGAGGTCAGCACAGAGTCTTGCCCATAGTGGATGATCAGTAAATGTTTGTTAATGCATGGACAAGTACATTTGGGATTGAAGCCTGTTTGCTTCCTCTCTGGTGATGATCAGCAGACTGGGAATGGGGCTGAGGGAAGCAGCCAGGGAGGCAGAGCTGCACTCAGAAGCTGGAAGAGTGGTTCTGAGAAGGATGTCAATGGTGGCAGTATTAAAGTAGACCCATGGAACTCAGGCTGGATCAGGAGGAACCCCTCGAGGACACAGATACTACTTGTACTTATCTGTTTCATATATTAATCACATGAAGAGATCTGTGTTCCTTGTTTCCTGAAGCTCATGATTCCCTTGAGGGATATGGACACCCTGTCTTGTGATCCCCACTGTGTAGGAGGGGCTACTGGGACTCAAGCCACACAAGAACCTATCTACCCAACTTCACATTCAAGGCTTTTCTGACTTTGTCACACACATGTGCCCTCCTGATTCACCACATGCTCAGATGACATGTCTGCACAAATAAGCCTTTACTCACAAAAGTGCATACAAACTCATAACCCCCCCAACCAGAGGCTTTGACAATTTATTTTATGTGTGTCTTCCAAAAAAAAAAAGAAAAAGAAAGAAAGAAAGAAAAAAAAACATGTCTCTCAGGCTGTCAAGCTATATAAACTGTTGGAGAAGGAGGGGAAAAGAATCAAAGAATCGCCTTGACAGTTCCCATTAAGTGAAATATGAGGTGAAAGAGAATGAAATAAAATCAGGAATGAGATGACAGGGTTTTTCTGTCTGAGGGAAAACGTTTGAAAGCCATTGGCCTGATCGCCTCCAATTCATCACGAACTGTATGTAGCTGGCTCAGACCCTCTGTGGGTCCCTTCCTCATGCTCACTGGGTGGAGAATCTTGTGGGAAGGAGATGCCTCACCAAGTCACTTCAGAAAAGCAGTCGTGTTGCGGATGGGCTTAGGTCTCCTAGATGCGTTCATTTCCCAGCTCTTCACACTGAATTCCAGTATGGGCCTCTTTCCAGCTCTTACTTCCTGCTCAGCCTCCATATTCTCAGAGCAACTTTACATCCCCGAACATATTCTATTCCCAGCAAATCCCTCCATCCTATAGTCAACAGTGCTCATCCTCAGTCAGCCTCCCTCCCAAACCATTCCATGTTCAGGCTCATCTATCCCATTGTCAGGCCAGTTCCCCAGTTCTAGTTCGCCAGCATGAGCACAGGCGCCCTGCCTCACTCTCCGTGTCCCCTGCCTCCCTTGAGCCCAGCCTCAGTTTGCAGGAACCTTCTTGTGAGCATCCAGGTCATCTCAGCCTATCTGTCCCAAAACAATCTCCTTTCTTTCCTGTCTTCCACCACCCATGTGTAAATGAGAGACAAAGATGTCTTTAGCTCTTTCAATCTTCCTTTAAATCTGATCCTACAATGATGCTTGATTTTCATTATAGCTTCTTCACCTCTGGCTGCTGCAGAAAGAACAGAAGATAGGCTGGGAAGATAGCTTAGCAGTTAAAGGCACTTACTTGCAAGGCCTCCTGGCCTGAGTTCAATTCCCAAGCCACCCACATAAGCCAGATGCAAAAAGAGGCACAAGCATCTGGTGCTCATATGAATGTGCCTGGGACATAGAGTTCTTTCTTCATTAAATTGATGTAAATATATTATTTGAAACAAACAAACAAAAAAGAACAGGATACTTCCACTTCCCATTAGAACTAAGTATCAGAATATACTTTCCTACCTCCTCCAGGTTCCCTCTCAAACCCTATCATTTCTAGGCATTCTTGGGTGCTACTTTTTATTTTGTGAATTACTGACTGTGATGGTTAGGTTTTGTTGTCAACTTGACCTTTCAAGAAATCTTGGGTGGGTCTCTGAGGATGGTTACAGGAAGGCAGCCTCCCAGTAGGGGGGAAGGATGTAAAGAAGCTCAAAGAAGCTTAGAAGTAAACATCCTTTCCTGTGTGGGCAGTGCAGGAAGGAGAGTCCAGAGACTCAGGAAGCCATTAAGTCTGGGGAAGGGTTGTAAGACCCCACCTTAAGCCTATATAAAGGAGAAGAAACTCTCTCCTTGTCCCCTCCTGCCTGTTCCCCTGTTCTGGGTGTGTGGTGTTGATGATGGGTTTCTCTCCCCAAAACTGTGTCTGGTTTGAAGATTCATCCCAGTGGCGTGTGGCTGACTGTGACACTGACAAAAACCAATGCTCTCTCTTTCAGTCTTTTTCCATATATCACAAAACTCTCTTTCTTTCTTTCTTTCTTTCTTTCTTTCTTTCTTTCTTTCTTTCTTTCTTTCTTTCTTTCTTTCTTTCTTTCTTTCTTTCTTTCTTTCTTTCTTTCTCTTTCTTTCTCTCTCTCTCTCTCTCTCTCTCTCTCTCTCTCTTTCTTTCTTTCTCTCTCTCTCTCTCTCTCTCTCTCTCTCTCTCTCTCTCTCTCTCTCTCTCTCTCTCTCTCTCTCTCTCTCTCCCACATAGCTAGTTTTCTGCATAGAGTGTTGAAATTATTAGCTATGGTGAATTCATGTTTTGACTTTGGGAAAATCAAAGCCTCTGTTCTCAACTAAACTAGGAGATAATTCTGATAATTTTCCCCCAAGTTTTAACTTAATGTTTTATTTTTAACTGTTTGCTGATAGTTTTAATTTGTGTACATAATATATTTTGATCATAATCTCCTCTAGTTCCTTTTTTTGTTAAAGGGGCATAATTCTTGTCTCTGAGAGTTGTAGTTAAGTTCCATTGAGAGAATTGTGTGGAATGCTCCTATTGCTATTGCTCTGTGCCAGCCCTGACCAGGTCACTCAACTTCCTGTCTCTTCATCTGTCTGGGCTATGTGGTATTCTGCCTCCTCTCTGTTTTGCTTTGCCATCCCCATTGCTCCTTGGGGACCACCTTTCTTGGCACAGGGTGCATGTGGAAGAAATGGTCTCCAAGCCCACATCCCCATTTTCCCTCAACAATAGTGCCTCAAACCAACTAATGTTAACACTGTGTATGACTCCAAACCTTAGATGGAATATGGTTCTTGCTGCAAGCCTTCTCTTCTTCTGGTCTCCCTCGCCACTCCTTTCATCCATTAAAGATCATCCACCTTCCTTCTCTCTGTCCTTACTCTTTCTGATCTCCTGGGTGACTCATATTCCCATGGCCTCATGGGGCCATCTTGATGTCTTCCAAATAGAAAATCCACTCCTGCCCTTTCTTTTAAGCTCAAGATTGATAAATTTAGTGGTCTATTTAACTCAATCTTTTGTTTTCTGCCTCAAAGACACTTTAATTTCCTATGTGAAAAACAAAGATCATGCACTTCCTCTTTCCTCCACCCCTGGTTCCATTCAGTCCCATCAGGTAGTGCTCCTGTGTTCCTATCAAGAGTGAGCTCTGTGTCATTATCCTTGACAGCTTCCATTTCTTTGTTCTCATCATCAAATGTATGGATTGCCTTCCTAAATCTCTCTCACTTCAGTTCTCTTGTGTCTATCTTTCCAGATACTCCTTTAGTTACAGCCATCGTCTCTTGCATAGATTGGGCTACAGCTCGTTTATTCATCTCCTTAATGCCATGCTTACCCTTTCCCTCATCTGCTACCCATTCTTCATATTGGCTGAGAAGGAACTTTTAAAAAAATGCACACCTAATCATGCCACCCCATTTCCTGAAATCCCTTCATGGATTCCCTTTGAGTTCAGAATAAATTCTGAGATCTTTGACCATCCTGTCTTTCCTGCTGCCTGTCCTTGAAGGGGAAGACACCTGGAACCCCCAACTCTGTCAGGTCTACTTCATCAAGCATTCTCAGCATCCTGCCCTGTGACTGTAATCCAAAGTACTCAATTGTCACAGTTGAATGTCATTGTTTTATCACAATTCACTTAATGCCACTGTGAATACAGAATGTAGCTGGATGAAAGGTGATCCATCTATTATTTCCTCATTGTATGCTCACTAGCAAGCACTGTAGCTCACATTACTAAGAATTCAATGAGACTGTTGCATGCCTGACTGGCCCAGTCTGGACTGGATCCATACCTGGCTTATTTGAATCCATGGAAGCTGGGGACTAAAAGGGAGGCGATGAGAGGGAGGCAGAAGAATCTCCGAGAAGCCCTTAGGCCAGCTAGCTAGGCAAACTCATCAGTGAACAAGACACTCTGCCTCAAACAATTTGGATGGGGAGGGCCAGCACCCAAAGCTGCCTTCTGACTTCTAAATGTGCACCTTGGCACAAATGTGCTCTGGCTTGTGGGTCACCACACTCATTCACGTGGTGGACACACACACACACACACACACACACACACACACACACACACACACACACGGCAGTTCAGGCATAGCCCCCTTTATGGGGCCCTAAATTCAATCCCTAGTACTGGGTAGGAGGAGTAAGCAGGGAGGAAGGAAGAGAGAAGGAAGGAAGGCATCCATATTTCTGGCCCAAGCCATTGTTCACTATTCTAATTGTGATTCTTACAATAAACCTTCCTATGGAGTGAAGGTGCTTAGAGCACATGGCTTTTCTTTTCTTCAATGGTGTCTAATTTGTCTTTCCTGCCTGAGGTGAACATCTGTTGAACCAAATTGATAACAATAGGGGAGCTGTTATTGACATGGTGCAGGGTGTATCATCTGCCCAGATGCTTAGAGACTTAGGCCTGGGGATATTTCCTGGATGCTAGGGAAGAAAGGGCCAAGTGGGCAGGCTGGGTGATGGGCTGAATGGAATCCTGAGTTGCTCGGCCCATTAGCTCTTGCTGCCCTCCTTGTACTTGTCACTTCCCATTTGTTTCCCCTTTGTCTTGAGTCAATTCATATTACACTGCCTCCCTATGCAGGCATGATGTTACCTGGTACTAGTCCAACTCTGAATCTGCCTGCATATTAATCTTGACAATGCACCTGTGGTTTCAACTCATTCTTGCTTCAACTGCTAATCCAAATAGTCCCATCTGTGAGGTGGATAGGTTTGTTTATAGCAAAAGAAGATTTGTGGGCAAGGCACATTGATTCACACTTCCATTGACCACTGGCCAATGGTTTGTCAGGTCATTGATATGCGGGTGAAGGAGGTCACCAGAAGGACATTATGGGCCATGAGGATTATGTTATAGTTACCTGGCCCTAAAGTGTGTGGGTAAGTGTGTGTGCAGGTGTGTTTCTCAATGTTTCCAAGTGTTTACTTGTGCCAGAGGCCTGTTTAGAGCTGACAGAGACCTGGTACCCACTATACAGTTTTAATCTTGGAAAATGAGTCTCTTGGCATGGTGGAGTGAATACCTGAATGGGAATCTTCTGGAGAGGGTTAACCAGGGCATCTAAAGACCCCTGAGTGTGTCTGAAATGGGCACAAGCCTCTGATTTTCACAATCTCTCCAGATAATTCACATACAACCTGTTTGATACCCATTGGAGTAGTGCCCCAGTCAGGACTCCTGTATTTGAGGCTAGAGAGACCAGTTTTGGGGTCTCCTGAGTACTATAGGATATTTGGCTCCATCCCTTAGTTTCTGCCCACTAGATAACAGTAGCAATCATTCCCATGGCTTCCAGACCTTGTCAAGTGGTCCTGAGGTACAAACGTGCCCCACATTGAGACTCGAGATTCAAGTGCAGGCTGTATGCTCACTGACTAGCTGAGAAACTCCAGTGAGCCTTGCTGAGAAAAGTCAAAACCCTGCTCTCAAAGGAATGCTGGGATCTCCCTGGATCAGCACCGATCAAAGACAATCTCCTACCTTCCTTCATACCTTGGATAGAACTCTGGACTGCTGGATGAACGCTGGCCAGGCTAATGGTCAAGAAATGTCCCCTTTCTGGGGATAAATGAATCAAATAGTTACTTGTCATGGAGTGAAGGCAGTTGTGGTCTTAGAGGGAACAGTGGAAGCCAGAGTGGAGATGCAAAGCTAACAAAGCCTTCCGGTACCCAGACCCCATGTTGTCCTCCCACTCCCTGTGGCCCTTGGGGTGACAATGAACATTTTGCTATTTATGTATGTTCTGT
Source organism: Zapus hudsonius (assembly GCA_004024765.1). Taxonomy (NCBI): domain Eukaryota; kingdom Metazoa; phylum Chordata; class Mammalia; order Rodentia; family Dipodidae; genus Zapus; species Zapus hudsonius. The sequence continues at coordinate 6,945 of PVHP010024078.1, forward strand.
GGCCTCGGCTTCCATGACCAGCTCCTCTGCAAGGTGCCTCCCAAGTTCACTTACTGGTAGGCCTGCTGCCCTTCTTCATGCCTGCCTCTCCATCCTCCTCTGCCCAGCTTGGACCACACAGCTGTGGACATCAGGGTTCATGCAGTTCCCTAGCTGCCAGCCTGCAGTCTGTAGGTCACCAGAAGGCTGCTCTGGCAAAAGCATATTTTTAGCTCTTTTTGTATTCTGACTGTCCCAACCCCCTGAGGCCTATTTTTAGCATCCAGTGGAAGGCTGGGCAGCTTTTTCATGCTCATTGGGAGGGTGGTGATTTGATCCTGACTGGCACATTGCTTTTCCAGCCAAGCCAACTTGGCATAGCTTCAGGCAGGATAATTACCATAGTGAATACTGGATTTCACCAAGGCTGTAGGGATCACCATTCAGGAGAGTTTACTTATTTATTTGCATAAGATTTGAAAATACTATGATTCCATATTGCTCCAAGCCTAAGGAATGGATAAATGGTAAAGGGTTGTGGCTTCCAGGAAATATGGAATAGCCAGGAGAGAGGCAGAGGGGGGGGGAACCAGGCAAAGAGGCTTAGCAAGCTTGGATGAGGCGAAAGGAAGCAGAAGCAAGTTCCAGAATAGTTTTGGGAGGAAGTATGAGGGGACAGGTTCAGGCCAAGAGAGAAGAGAAAGAAAAGGAGAAATTACACCACCTGACCGCTAAACTTAAGGAAGTTTTCCACTGTGTGGGGGCATGGCTGAATTTTCTACTGACACTGTCTCTTTAAGTTTTTACTTGGATTATTGTTATGAATTTTAGAGGGGCAAAGTTGAATGGCTAAGTAACTTGCTCAGGTTCACTCCAGGGTCTGAGTGTTGGAAAATGCAGGCCATACTTCAGAGGCCACACTCAGCCAGCATGTTCAATGGACGGACCAGTGTCACTCAGAATGCAGCAGAAGCAGGAGGGAGGACAGGACACTCGCCACACATCACAGTGACAGAGTCTGAAGGGTCGTTTGAAGCAGATACTTTGTCTGCTTCCCAGGGAAAACAGCTTAGAAATGGGCACCATTGATGGAGGTGTCAGAACTGAATTATAACATTTCCTCGAAATTGTGTCATGCTGATAGGGTCCCTGTGCCACTGCTGAGACTGCCTGGCACGCTTCACGCCAACAACCAGAGTGATCACAGCCCAGCTGTCTCCGCTGTTTGGAAATACCATCTTCCCACCATGTCATTAAGCTAATTGAACAGGCCAACTTGGGAAGGCGGTGGGGCAGGGGAGCAGGAGTTAATAGCTTTAGAGTTGCCCACTGTCATTCACATCCTGACCTAACCCTGCCCACTGCTCCTCTCTGGTGATGCGAGACCCACCAGCCCCCACCAAGGGCATGGATGATAAATGCTGTGCAGGCAGAAGAATTATTCTTGCTAATGATTTTCACCTCAGAAAATCCCAGCCCCTGACAGAGACCCCAGTTCATCTTTCTACATTTGTTGAGGCTTCAACCAACAAGGCGACATGAAAACCATTTCCAACAACAAGGGCCTGCCTGTGTCGACAGCAGTCATAAGTCATCCCTTTTGCTCCTGGTTCCAGCCTCTCTCACTCCCATGTAGCCATCTGTCTCCATAAATCTCCTGAGCAGGTAGGGATTTCCACAGGACCTATGGCTGCCTCAGCTCCTGATTCCTCTGACATCTTCAGAAAGAAGATCATGGGATTCTATCAATGACATTATACACTTGAATCCAGGGATATTCATGGTTAGGCCCAAGCTCACAGGAGACTCTTAATCCATGCTGGGAACATAGTAGGAGAGAGAAAACTGTCATTCTTTTCCCTCTCCTCTTTTTTTTTTTTCTATTTAGAAATGGGCAGATGCCTTCTAGAACACTTGCCACTGGGGAGGTGACAGGATGTCTGGGGGGATGAGAGGGCATTGGAGAAGACTGGACAGATGTTGGATATTGAGCCCCTTCCACACTAGGTGGATGGTTTAAGCAGCTGAGATTGTAAAGCATCATTTGATGGTGCACAGAGGAGACGGTAGTGATGGGAAATGAGGTAGAGGAATAGTAGGGGGTCTCGCTGAGATTGACAGTGGGGAGGTATGTGACCTCACCTTTTCCTCTACAGTGGCCTAGGGGACACTGAAGCCGGTGCAAGGTAGGCACATTGTCAGCAGGACCTAGGACAGGTGCTTGGATTCCAGCATTGGTGTTATGTGTATACAAAGCTCCTGAGCATAGGAACTTTCTGGCTAGCGAGTGAATAGTTGTTACAGGAAGAGATTGATAAAGGTTCCATCTCCAATACTTTACCTAGTGACAGCTGCATCAAACAAAAGGTTCACTGACAATATTTAAAAATCAACCAATTGGGGCTGGAGAGATGGTTCAGTGGTTAAGGTACTTTCCTCCAAAGCCTAAGGACCTGGGTTTGATTGCCCAGTACCCACATAAAGCCAGATGTGCAAGGTGCCACATGTGTCTGGAGTTCCTTTGCAGTGTCTAGAGGTCCTGGCTCTCTCTCTCTCTCTCTCTCTCTCTCTCTCTCTCTCTCTCTCTCTCTCTCTCCTCTCTCTCCCTGCTTCTTTCTCTCTCTCTCACTCTCTCTCAAATAAATAAACTATTTTTTAAAAATCAACCAAAGAATAGGAAGCTATTGGATAGTTTTGATGAATGACTTGCAGAATAGCTTGTATCATCTGGTAAACAACTTTAGTTATGGAACAAAAGGAAATAGACTTTTTAATTCTTCATATATTGACTTATATTATATTACTATACTGACTGCTAGATGTTTTGAATATTGTCCTTGCTCACATAAATCCATCTCAAGAGTAAGGATAGTTTCACAGTCAAAACAGAAACCCAGTGGGAAGGGTCAGTGGTGTCCCAAAGGCTGCTAGAGAGAATAGACTTTCCACTTAGCCTTGTGGGGTCAGCAAGGACATGCCTGTAGCATAAGGACACTGTGTCTGGGGACACATGGGAGCAGATACTCAATACAGTATGACTCCCCTTTTTGGAGAGCATAAAGCTGGAATGTGGGGACTCATGGAGCCTGCCTTAGGGTAACATACACTCAACCCCCAAGGCACTTTGAAATCTGGGAAAGAAAAGCCACCCTTGCTGGGGACGATTAGAGCGCTTCCCACATGATGAAGGAAATGTGAAGAGGAGATAGTGGGAGAGTCTTAATTAATAGTTTCTTGTGGCTTATTCCTGCTTTGATCACGCGGCTGATATTTCCGCAGTCTATTACAAACTTCATTAAGTTTATTTGCCTGCCAGGAGCCTGCCCTTTCTCCTGTCCTGTCTTGCCAAAGATAAATGACTGCAGCAGCTCAGCAGGTCCCTTCTGAGCTCCCCTTGGAGCGTGGGCTGCCGGAGGACACCTGAAGGGAATCTGCAGCGTCGACCCAGGGGAAGCCAGGCAGAAGATAGTGGGCACTGCCAAGCCCTGGATCAGAACAGATACAAGTTGAAGTATATCCATGCATCTGAGGATGTTCATGAGGTGGACTGTGCACTCAGTTATAAGGGCTGGAGGTTGTGTCCAGGCCAGTGAGGTGGATGGAGCTAGGAGTTCATCTTGAGAGTCGTGGAACCTCTGCTTTTTCAGGCATTTGGAAGGTCACCTCCTCCAGCCACCAACCCAACGCTCATGTCCTTTCTGCACAAGCACTTATTTAGAGCATGCTTGAATTCCTCCAGTGCTGGGGACCTCCTTATTCTAGAGGCGGCCTATCCCATCCTTAGACACTGCTGAGTGGTTCTGAAATCTTTTCCCTCTAACTTCTATCTCATGGCCCAAAACTCTCAATTGAGTCAGTAAGTTAAAAAAGTAACCCATGAGCCATGTCTTCAGCTCAATTCTCATTTCTTTGAGTGTGTCATTCCTGGGGTTGACAAAACATCTCAAGTATGGCCAGAAAAGTGCAAGACTGAATGAGACTATTTCCTCTCTTTTATGTTTCTATTAATGTAGCCAAAATCACACCTATTTTTGTACAAGCCACATTATTCTATTATTGAACCTGCTGAGATTTACCACGAATCCATAATAATCTTCTCTGGGGTATACAAGTTCATCAGAGCTAGTTTAAATAGCTTAAAGAAATGAGTAATGGTAGTATTGTATGCTATGAATGCTGATAGCATATAAACCCCTAAAAGCTGAGCTAATGTAACTAGGGGATTGTTGCCCCCAAACTGATGATTATTTTTCAAAGATTTTAAACTGTATTAATTGACCCATTAATTAATTATGTTTAAAAGAATAATTTTTGGAATGGTCTGAGCATGTTCAACTTAGTATTAACAGGTAACTTGTTTACCATAGGACAATCACCCAAATAATAAGCTATTAAATGCACATTAACATCTAATAATTGTGTAAAGAACAACTAAATAATTAATTAACATTTAATGTAACTCGTAGTCAATTAGATAGCAAGACTTATTAAATGTCAATTAGCCATATTAACTACAGACTCCTAAGTGATTCAACATGCTAATGCTAATTAATGTCTTATTTCTTATAAGTGTAATGATATAAGGAAACATATTTACATATTTAGAGTCTTAAAGTCACTAGACAGCCAGATCTAAGAGTGGCTGTCTGGCTGATGGTCTAGGAAAAGCAATTAGGGGAAATTGCTTAGTGTTTTTTTTGGAGCCTCTTAGTATCCTCTATTATAGCAGAGATTTGTTTTTGCATGCAGTATGTGTTGTGGTGTGTGTGTGTGTGTGTGGTGTGCACATGTGTGTGCAGAAGTGTGCACCCCATGCATACATGTGTGGTGGCCAGAGGAGAACATGAGACGCCTTCCCTAGTGCTCATCCATGTACTTCCTTGAGTCAGAGTCTCTCTCTGAGCTTTGAGCTGCAGTTTTTGTGAGCCTCAGTGATTCTCCAGTCTCCAATTCCCCCAGAACTGGGGTTATAGACATGTGGGCGTCCAGGAATCGAATGCAGGATGAATGAGACCCTTTCAGGCCTTCAAGCTTGTGTGTCAAGTGCTCTTGTCTGTGGAGCCATCTTTGTGAGGAGAGGAAGAAGAGTCTGCAGAGTGTACTGGGAGGTGACCTCAGGACCATTGTGGCTGGCAGCTTATAAAATACATTCAAAGGGCAGGTGGCTGCTATAGGCAGACAGTTACCCTCCATGGGAACCATCTGAGAAGTTGTGTGAAATGAGATACAATAGTATCTGTAAGGGACAAGGATGCTTTCTTTCTTTCTTTCTTTCTTTCTTTCTTTCTTTCTTTCTTTCTTTCTTTCTTTCTTTCTTTCTTTCTTTCTTTCTTTCTTTCTTTCTTTCTTTCTTTCTTTTTCTTTTACACAGACTTCTATATAGGAGATGGCTCTTGATACCGGGGATGGAACCCAGGACCTCACATAGTTAAACGGACTGCCCCACTATTTTCATGCTAAGTTCAATGTGTATACTTTTTGAGGATACGCATTGATTGGGATGCTGGAATGGGTAAGGGCTAAGCTGCCAGGAGAATGAGGATTTGGCTGAGTTTGCAGAACACTGGTTCATCTCCTCCCATCCTCACCCATTCCAGACCAGCTTTCTCTCTGCACTTCAGAAACATGGCCTGAGCACCACATGTTCTCCCTCTGAGCTTCCAGCCACCAGAACACGAAGGCTCTGAAGTGCTATCCAATCAGTCTGAAACCCCAGGGAATGGGCCTGCCGGGAGGAGCAGGCTGTCTGCCTGTTGCCTAAGTGAGCTTGAAGCAGACACAGAGGGACTGCAGGACCATGAGAATAGATGTTCACAGCTGGGACACTGATGGGACATTGGGCATTTGGGTTTTAGAAGGAAGGGCATGGGCAGGAGCCACACCTGAACTGAATCTCTTACAGGAGTTCATGAGAGAAGGCAACAGCAGCTGTTCAGGAGAAAGTATGGTCTTTAGAGAACTTCAGAAAGTTCTGCACCTTAGATGGATAGCTCACAGTGGCCCAGGGCAATGAGCCTGCTCCATCTATCTCCTCAGCTGTAGTGGGACAGGACAGTATGGGTATGTCTCATCCAGAGTTCTATGTGGGCGTGTTCATACTGAGACACAGTCAAAGGCTTTAACTGAAAGATGTGTGAGAGACTTGCCAGTGTGCATGTATGGAGCAGTATGGGGAAGGGATGCCTTAGAGGATAAGAAAACTTCTTAGTGAGCTCAGGGATCAGTGCAGAATCTAAGCATATTATACCCTACTGGTCTCATCATCATTTACCAGGTAAGCTATATAGGCCAGTTTCTTTTTAAATTTTTAGTGATAGTTTCCATAATTATAGACAACACAAACAATTATGATTCCCTCTCCGCCCTCCCTCATATCTCTTCCCTCTCAAGTTGTCTCTATTTTATTTCAGCGTCATCATCTTTTCCTCCCATTATGTGTAGGTGTTATCAGGCATTGAGAAGTCATGAATATCAAGGCCATTTTCTGTGTGGAAGTTTATATTGTAAGCAGTCCTGCCTTTCCTTTGGCTCTTACAATATTTCCACCACCTCTTCTGCAATAGATCCTGAGCCTCAGGAAGTGTGATAGAGATGTCCCAGTGTTGAACACTCCACTGTCATTTCTTCTTAGCACTATGGTATCTTTGAGTCAAGAGAAGCTTCTCTAGCCAAAAGTGAGAGTAGCATTATTGTATGTATATGGTCATTTAAAAATGCTTATAAGGCAGTTTTTTGGGCACAATATATGTATTTAGCTAGACAACAGTAGGCATTACTCCATGAGGGCTCATGAACTCTCCCACCATAGGCTTTTTACTAAGTCTTCAGTACCAGGCATGCTTTCCCTCCCATAGAGCAGGTCTCCAGTTCAATTAGATAGCAATTGCTTTCCCCCACAATAGACATGCCACTATTGCCCCAGTTGACACATTTGGCCTGGCTGGCCAGTCTTAAGGCTTTCAAGGTCCACTGCTATTCACCACCATTGATGACTTCTCTCTCCCATAGAGTTGCATGCAGGCATAGCTTTTACCAGCTTTCTGTCAGCTAGTTAATAGGGAGGAAGTTTCCAGCTCAGCTCCAGGTTGATTTCTCAGTGACTTACAGCCTAGGCATATGTGGCCTTCAGCAATAGGGTCTTATCATCTCATTCTGGTGGGCAACCAAGAGCCTTGGCAATGGCCTGTAATGCTTTGGGGGCCTCAGGAACCTCCCTGGCTAACAACTTGCTGGAGGGTATCCTATATCGGCATTGAAATTTTTCTAGTAACAATATATTAGGCCAGTATCTTTACCAATATGTGCAATGCCTATGATAGCCCCTACCATGTATTGTTATTACCATTTAACAGAAATGGACATTTTAACTCTGAGATCATGCAAATTGCCCAAGATTGTGAGTAGTTTAGCCTGTCTTCAAAGAACTGAGATCTCACTGCTTCAAAGCACTCACTCTTTCATTTGTTCACTCACTCATTCATTAAGCAGTACTATATTCTAGGCACTAGTTGTGCCCCAGAGACACAGAGAAAGGTACTCATGCAGGAAAGATGCTGATGTCAGTCCTGGTCATGAGTGAAAGTCATTGAGGGGAGATGACACAGAAGCTCTGATCTGAAGCATGAAATGGCATCATATAGACAAAGTATGACAGGTATATTTTAGGCAAAAGGAAGAGTACATATCACTGTCTAGTTGGGAAGGTAAGCAGATGAAGGGGGTAGGCAGCGAGAGACAGGATGTGGAGGTGAGTGGGGACTCAGTTACAAAGAACATGTGAGGTCTCAGTGAGGCCCCTGTTCCTGTCACTTTGCCCAGGGTCCTAGAACCTCTTGACTCACTGTAGAATCAGGCTGTCAGACTGTCAGTGGTTCAAAAGACTGTGGAAGCTGACATAATGGATTATGAAATTCTTGAACTTGTGGGTCCTATTCTTTAAGTAGGGAAATGTCCTTAAGAAGCCCATTCATTGCAGCTGCCCTCCTTGGCCAAATACAATAGCAGGGAGAATGTAGGGGAAAAAATCAAGGCCATGTTATACACAGGCCACAACAAATAGGTCTTGGCCCTGCCCCCTATCAACTGTGACATTGGCCACATTTCTTAGAGTCTTTCTTATCTGGAAAGGACATGGTAGAATGATTCTAAGAATTAGAGTAGATTAATATGAAGGGCCTGACACATGGAATAAGTGGATTAGTGTGAACTCTCTCCTTCATAACCTCCCCAACTCTCAGAGATCACAATACATCAATACCAGTAATTGTCTACAGACAACAGACAAACTGTGCTATTGCATCTTCAAATACTTGGGACAATAATTATTTTCCTATCAAGTGTTACCTTTCCACTATTCTTCATGTGACATGCTATCTTGATGCTAACCATGGTAAATATGTTCCTCTGAAAAAAATCTCTAATTGGCAATTCTTCCTTCCAAACGTGCCTTGGCTGGAGCTGGACCAAATGTTTGGATGCAGTCTGAGCATTGGAGGTCACTACTGGGCCATCACAGTCCTTCCTCTGGCTCCATCATCCCATCAAGGCAGCCTTCCTCTAACTCCTTCTGAGAAGGAGACACGAGTACTTGGTTGACCAGCACTAACTTCTCCATCTCCTTCCCCTCTCCAGGTAAAATTCACCTACAGCCCAGTAGGAGAGTGCAATATTTGGATGTCATGCAGATGTGAAATCAGTGTGGTGTGGTGGAAAGAGAATCAGCTTTGGAACTACTTGGACTTGGATGCAAAGGCCAGCCTAGAAACCGACCAGTAATGAAATCATAGGCAATTGAGTTAACAGCTTTAAGCCTTAAATTTATCATCTATGAAATGATTGTAATAGAGTTGTTGTAAGAATTTGACAGGAATGAATGGAAACAATTGCATATGCAGGCATTCAAGAAGTCCTGGTGAACACACCTATAATCACTGTACTAGGGAGGCTAAAGCAGGAGGAGAGCATATTCAAGGACAGACTGGCTACATCTCAAGTAACACAAAAACGTCTGGGTCTTTCTCTAGACTGGACCCTAGCTCTTGGGATAAATGATGCTTGATTCTGTACTAGAAACCCAGATGGTATAAGGAAACAGACCTAGTTTTAATAAAATGTACTGCACATGATGATGGAAGTAAGCACAGGGACATGTGAGTTTGGCATTTGGTGGGTTCCCCACAAACATTTGATGGGTGTCATCAAACCAGCTATCCCAAAACTTGTCCTGTGCAATTGACTTGGAGGAAATCTAAAAACAGGGCCTAAAATTCATCTGTATAAATTCACCTGGTTGGTTCAGAATATTTTTAGAGGTTTTCTTCTATCAAGTAATGTATTAGCTTTGTGTTCAACTCTGAGCTCTGATATCTTATTCAATTTATGGGCAAATATGTTGACCGTAATGGTGTAGCAGAGACTTGTGGCAGTCTACTCAAGACATTCCCTTCAGGATGTTCCACTGTGCCTGGGATATCTAAGAATAAAGAGACTATTGACAACCACTCTGTAGATAATTCCAGAATTGCTTTCAGAGAACCCAGCTTAGTATGGGGCCAGTCAGCCTTGATGATGGCAGGTTCCGCCAGCCTCCTCGTTAAACCATGAGTTAACAAGGCTGGCTGTGCCTTTGGAGATGCTTTTCCATCAGCTTACAGAGTATTGTCCACTGTGTCTCTTCCTGATCCGCCTACCACGACATTCCCAAAGGGATCCATAATTAAGATGACCATGCCACTTACCTACTTAAAATCCTTCTAGGGTGGGTTGCCTGGAATATTAACTCCAAGAGTCTAAACAGAATAACAGAAACTAGATAGTTCAGTTCCTGCGTATTTCTCAGCCTGTTTCCCCAACACCTCATTATTTAAATTTAGGTTTTAGAAATCCTTCATTGGTCACATTTACCTGTAGCTTTCCACAATATTCTGCTGTCATACACTTGCTCAAGTTATTCTACATTGGAGGCTCTCCCCTCCCCAAGTGTCTTGTATGTAATCTTCCAGATTAAGATCATCTCCTTTGCTCAGGCATATTAGAGACTGGGCCAAATGGCCTCTGGGCTCTCCCAAGTCCTGTGCATAATCTAGCATTGCTGTACTTACTACTTTGATGCTCATAATTGGTCCTTCTGGCCTTGAAGATTCTAGCAAGGATGAACCAAGTCCCAGTCATCTGAGAATGTCCAACTACTGTCTCAGGACTGGGCCATAGTAATTATAGTGATTGTATGATGAATGGTGGTTGAAATGTGTGTGTGTGCACATGTGCACATGTGTGTTCTCAGAGCATTAATATTAAGTTCTAATGATTTCCCTGTGAATTAGAATAGAGGCTATTTTGGAGTGGAAATTGAGGAGTGGACAGGTTAAGGGACTTGCCTAAGCTCTCTCAACTGCAATTAGAGTCTAACTGTAGTTCCTATCCTGTTGTTCCCACCATTTGGTAATATGTTTCCAGAATGGCATACATTCATGACCAAGGTTCACCTGGAAATGATTGGGTGGTACTTTGGAGAGAGAAAAAAATGGAACACACTGGGGTAGAAATAACAGGTCAGTGCATTTGTTTCTGGCAAGGGCATTTTATCCCCCAGGAATGGTAAAATTTAAGACACTAGCAACGAGCACTAGAAGTTCATGAGGGAGAATTTTAGATAGTTTCAAGGAACTAGTCACATGCTAGGCCTAAAGGTTGGAGAACACAGTAGGGGGCTGATAGGGAGAGAAGTGAAAGGATGAATGGGGAGGAATGGAGACATCTTAATACCGTGAAATCAAAGGTCATACCAACATATATTTTTCAAGGTAGGCTCTCACTCTAGCCCAGGCTGACCTGGAACTCACTCTGAGGTCCCAGGCTGGTCACAGTGATCCTTCTACCTCTCCCTGCAGAATTCTGGGGATTAAAGGCATCTGTCACCATGCCTGGCTGGTCATGCCCACCTTCTAACCGATTTGCAGAAAAAAATGAGCTATAGATAAAACCTTACACTTGTTTTGTCTAGGCTGCACTGGGGAGTTTTTAAGGGTGTAGGTCATAAATAAACTGTCCCTCTACAAAATGAGCTAGAAGTGTCTCACACAGAGAGTATACTTACAGTACTTGCTTGTATCTTCAAGGCAGGCTTTGAGTTTGGGTTCTCTCCCATGGTAGGATATTTTATTACATCCTGGGGCTACTTCTAGGTTTGTCCCTGGAAGAAGCTCTCATCCTGTTTGCCCCATGGTTTCGAAGTTAGCAAGAAACAGGAGGCTACCCTGGGACAGCTAGGCATCACATTCATGTAGGAATCCAGAGTTCAAAGTGCATGGTCCTGAGACCATGTGATCAGCCCTATTCGGAGAGTGCCTGGCAGAAATAGAGCCTGATGGAAGAATGAAGTGAAAAGAGCATAGGACAGAGCCTGTGTCCATCATTCAGAACCAAGGAAATTATATGGGACATTACCCTTGTATCTTCAGGCAAGCAAAGACACCTCGGGACTCAGCTGTAAGATGAAGACAGATTGCTAGAAAATAGCTTCCCCTCTCATCTCCACCCCACACACCCACTCAACAATTGCCCAGTTCCATGGTCCCTTGAGAGGTGAGTCACCTCATGTCATAATTCAAATGTTAATCTCCACATCATGTATGCTGAATTTCTCCCAGCAGGAGACATTTCTGGTGACTTACAAGTCGTGCTGGTTTTGCACAGAGGGGTGGTTAAAGAGGCAAAGCTCACTCCTCACTCTTTCTGCCAGCTGCCACAGACTTGCCCCGCCCAGCCTTGCTTTTCTTCTTTGCCAGCTCAGACCCTCCCAACTAAACGCCTTACTTTTCCTGATCCTCCCCTCACTATCACCTCCCCCAAATCTGAAAGTCACAGGAGCTTCTTGGTCAGGACCTTGGAGAGCTCCAGCCCCATCTGCCCTCTTTGGCAATGCAGCCTCCTTTGGGCTGGCACCCTGCTTAGGGACCAGCTAGGGCTGGAATTTCCTTTGCCATCCACTTGCTTCTCTTATCTTTGGGCATGACCCACAGAATTCAAAGAGTAGTGTGATTTTATGGCTAAAGAAAGAGTCTGCATTTTGTTTGGATTTTTACTGCTTCACTTGGCTCTGTTACTCTGATAAGTGTGACTACCAACCTCTCATAGGCCTTGAGTCTCTGAATTATAGACTGTGTGTGAAATATATTTGTTATTGTTTTAAAGAGAGTGGCAAAATTTAGAAGAGAGAAAGTACAGTTATGGCTTCAGAAAAGTTTCTCCAGTGTTGAGGCCAATCGGTGACTGATGCTAGGTTTCTTTTCTTTTCTTTCTTTCTTTTTTTTTAATAAGGGCTCCTCCTATCCACCTATGAGCACCAAGGGTTCACACAGCACAAGAGAATTGTAGCACCCCTAAGATAGGAACACATGAATGGACATGGACAGATGGTAGGGAGCAGGAAGGGAGTGTGGAAGCATGAGGAACCAGTTTCCAGGATCAGAACCAGTCAGCTGGAAATGCCTTTGGACCACAGACAAATAGCACCTGAAGGTGGGGAAGCCAAGAACAGTGGTGGGAGGCCTGAGCCCTAGAACCTGATTAGTGTCTCACCTAATCTTGATTAACCAAACTTTTTACACATGCTGTCTCCCATGCCCTTCCCAAGGACAATTTGAGAAAAGTATCATTCTGCTCATTTTGCTGATAACTGAGTAGGGACAAATGAGAGGTGACTTCAAGATGCATCAGCTAAATGACAACTGACCTTCATGGTGTAGACACTACAACTTAAAAAATCTCCATATATATTTTCTATACCCATGACAACCCTATGTAAAAGTTGAAGGAGTAACAGACATCCTCATTTCATGGACCAAAGCATGCCTGCCATTTCTTGAATGCCTACCATATCCATCAGCCTGTGATTTCAGAGTTGTTCCCCATAGAGCAAGGGTAAATCCTACAACAAAGGCTCAAGGAATACAATGCCTAAAGCCTCAAACAGCTGCTGGAGACTCACATTCCCCAAAAAAGATTGGAAAGCTGAAAGAAAAATATTATAATCCAGACATAAAAAGGCTCCTGACATTTTTTCTGATTTGTGTCCACTATAACTATATGTAATACTTCCCAGAATCATCTGATGGATATAGCTTAAGCTAAAAGCATTTTCCAGGAGACGTTCAGCTGGTAGAGGCCTGGTGAGGGATGAAAGCAAGTGCAGTGGGGTTTCCTGAATGGTCAGGTTCTTGCAGGGGCCAAGGCCAAATATTTGCCATGGTAGTGCCAGCTCTGGTGATTGTGTTCATCCTTGATTTATTCTTCCCTTATCTACTATACTGCCTCCACAGCTGCCCAAGATCTTTGCAGTGCCCTAGTTTGCCTTGAGCCCTTCCTAAGCTGCCCCAGCTGGTCACACACTGGACCCTGGACCCGGCTGTCGGAGAACTCAGATGCAATGATCCATGGCCTCACTGAATGGCTGCCAGAGTCAGCGCTGAAATCTGGCTGTGGGTCTTGACAGGGCTGTGCTTCTGTCAGCCCTGCCTCCCCTCACTGTCATTAAGCCTGGGGCTTTCAGGACCCTAACAGATGCTTATCATCTCTGGCCAGAGATTTCTAAAGGGTTTTTATTCTGTTGTGTGTTTGTTTCTGATTATCATTATTGGGTTTTAAGACTCCAGATGTCTTTGGGGTTCAACCCTTGATTGCAAGTAGAAACAAAGTAAATGAGACAGACTGCTTGGGGAGGACAGGTGGCAATTAAGGATTAAAATGAGTAAATGGAAAGACAGACATGATATCCTCTTGCCAGGACTAAATGAAACATCTGCCTTGCCTAAGAACTCCTGGAGCATCCTAGAAACGATTGAGAGGGGTGGCCTGCAGGATGCTTTGTTAATCATACTTTTAAAAAGCAGTTTCTAGCTACATCGTGGGTTTTCTAGGAAGGCCAGAATGACTTGCACAAATTGTGATCATTGCTTTCTTGCTTTTCAATATTCATTACTTTTATCTGCTTTGACAGGTTGTGTAAACAGCAGTGACTTATTTCCTTATCCATAAAGTGGACATAATAATGACATGACCTCATAGCATGAGTGTGTGAATTAAGTGGATATTACAAGATGCTCAGAGCAGTGTCTGGAACACAGTAAACACAATGAGATTTTAGTCATTTTTATTATTTGCACCTTTTGCTTTATTTACTTGGCTGGTGCTTTCAGAACCATTTGTAAATAACACTGATGACACCAGGCATCTTTACATTGTTTCTGAAATGAATGGGGCTATGTGTAAGATGCTATAGTCAAGTGTGAATGTAATATATGCCAAGTATGATATTAGTTATTAGTGTGAGACAAAAATTCACTTGTTAAGGATGTATCTTTCTCTAGTTGCTGCATAGCTTTTATAAAAATATAGCCAAAAAGACATCTTGAATTTGATTTGATTTCTGGGTATTTATTAAGAAATATCATTTGATCTATGAATCAATAATTTATCCATGTTATAAGTTATCTTAGTACATTTTTCACACTCAGCTCTCCTTTCATTTTTAAGGAGATATTCAATCATAATTTACTAAATAGGATATGACTTTAAACTTTGCTGGTTTGCATCATGTTTAAGACTTTAAGTGCTATAAAATCATAAATGGTGTTTGCCTGAGCTTTCCTTTGTGCTCATTATGGTTTAAATACCAAATGTTCCCCACAAGCTCATGTGTTAAAGGCTTGGTTCCAGTTGGTGGTGCTATTTTGGGGAGGTTCTGGAAGTAGGTCACTGGAGGCATGCCTTTGAAGGTTAAAGCTGGTCCCACGTGCCTTCCATATGCTCCTGTCCACTTTGAGGTGAGCAGCCTCCTCCTCCACCTGCTCCTGCTACCATGACGATCTGCCTCACAACAGGCCCAGAATCAGTAGCACAAGGCCTATACACTGAAATCTCTGAAACATGTCAGAATAAGTCCTTTCTCTGTTAGGCATGATGCCATACTACTGAGAGAAGTAATGAATGCAGTGCCCTAGTTTATGACTTAGTTGTGGGATATTTTAATGCTATAGCTTGGATCTTGAATGTCCCTCAAAGGCCCATGTGTTAAAGTCTTGGTTCCCAGGGTGGCACTACCAGGAGGGGGTGGAGTGGTTAGGGGAGGGGCCTGGTGGGAGGACCATATATTAATGGGAGGATGTCCTTCAAAGGGAACTTTTGAACCACACCGTCTTCCTCCCTTGCTTTCCTACAGGGAGTTGGGCAGGTTTGCTGTGCCTTCTAGCCATCAAATGCCACAAGCCCAAATCAACAGGCCCAACTGACAGAGTAAAACCTCTAAACCTGTGAGCTGAAAGAATTCTTTGTCTTTATAAGTTAATTCTCTTAGGCATTTTAGTATAGTGGTAGAAAGTTGACTAAATCAATTGGATTCATAAGATAGAGTTGTAGGTTGTTTGTTTCTAGGCTCTGAAACAAGTTGACTAATTTTGAAATCTTCCTTTCTTTTGAAATTTAAAAGAAATCAAAGCTTCTGTGTTTAAGACCATTAGGAAAAAAAGTTTATAATTTCATCCTTAGTTATTGTCTGTCAGGTTTTCTGTCTTATAAGGCAGTAGTGGACATGTGTGTATTTCCCAAAAATATTATTGCTTTAGCCTAAATTCTCAACTTTATTAGCACACCTTGTTCTCATTTAAACAGGAAGTTTCTTTCCTGTTTGTGGTTACTTTCTCACATCTGTGTGCATATCTGTTTTCTGTCTCCTCACTGACTCACTTGCCACAGGGCAGTCTGACAGGATATTTCCAATGAGTCACCTATTGTATTTAACAATTTGGCTTTTTAATTTCCATAATTTTCTGCTTTTGCTTTTATCAGTCTTTTCTTCCCATCTTACTTATAAACACAAGTATTTTCGTTTTGAATACTAACTGACCTCATCAATGTTGGCATATGATATATATATTGTTATTTTCTTTTATTTATTTTTTTAAATTGTCCATGATGAGTTACATTGTTTAGTGGGCCAAAAATGAGTTGTTATCCCCAATTCCTCATTGCCCCCCTTCCCCATCCCCAGTCAGCTGGATATCCTCCTCTGTGGGCCCTCTGGATCAGTCTCTGTGGACCATGGATAGCCCAGTCTTCAGCCAGGTTCTCCTGACCCAAGTGTGTTGATACTGAAGAGTGCCATGTTATTTTCTAAATAAATGGTAATTGTGATTTTGGTTTCTCCTTTGACCTAGGGATTATTTATTTTTAAATTTCAAAATGATAAAAGGATACACATGCACATATACACACATATACATATATAAATTTTTTGGTTATTAAGTTCAATTTTATTATACTGTGATCATAGCTAGTGACCAATACAAAATTTCCTTTTTGAAGTATACTGACACTTCCTTTAGGTCCTAATAAACAATTGGTGTCCTAATACTTGATTGATTTTACTAAGTGTTTCATAAGGCCTAGCTTACGGGCACATCATTGTGGGTGTAATATTATTAGATTATAATACTCAGATCTTCACATCGTTGTTTCTATTTTTATAAATTGCTAACTTCATTACTAATTTTAAAATATAAAATTCTGATGAAATTATAATATTTATCTTTTTTAATTGATAAATAATTATCAATATTATTTGGTACATAAAAGTTCTTGAGTGTTATGCTTTCATTATCAATAATATTTGACAATAGAATAATCTAGTAGTATAAAATTATGGTAGCCATTTGAGAGGAAAATAGTCAAAAATTTTAAAATGTGAATATCCACTGATTGAATGATTTTAATTCTGAGTATCTCTTCTTCAAAGCCATTTGAATGTGTGCACAGAGAAAAGATGTTTGTTACATCACTGTTTATGTAAGAGGAAACCTAAGAATTAGCCTACAGCAAAGTTTTGCTCAAGGGAAAACCAACCCCTAGAATTAAATGTCTTCGTTATTAAAGAAGAACAATAAAAATAGTTAAAGTTAGAATTTAAACAAAGTAGTTGGAAAAGAAGAAAATGAAACAACTTCACTAGGAAAAAATTAACAAAGTTAAAAGCGGAGCAAGAGAATCAGTATAGACATGGAAAAGCTTGTGGTGGTCTTTCACCTGGATCTTTGCTGTGTCCCCTGGCAGGAGTGTGCTTCTGTATGTCACACAGCAGTGATTACAACAGAAATGAGACAACTCTGGATGCCCCAAAGGAAAAGATACCTAAGCGACAAATTTAGGTTAAAAGAAAACACACACACAAAAAAAGTTGGAGCATGTACGTGCGTATGCATGTGTGTGTGTGCACATGCATGTGTATGTCTCTATGTATGCATATGTGTGTGTGCGTGTATGTACACATGTGCCAAATACCCAATAAGAAACAGTTTAAGGAAGGAAGGGCTTATTCTGGTTTATAGTTTCAAGGGAATACATTCCATCATGGCCAGGAAGGCCTGGTGGTAGGAGCAGAATTATGGCCACATTGTTTCCAGAGACAGGAAGGAGAGAGAGAGAGAGAGAGACAGAGAGAGACAGAGACAGAGAGACAGAGAGAGAGACAGAGACAGAGACAGACAGACAGACAGAGAGAGAGAGAGAGAGAGAGAGAGAGAGAGAAGACACACTAAGACCTTGCCACTGCAAACAAACCAGATGCATGCAAGCACCAGTTTGTGCATCTGGCTGTACCTGGGCTAGAAGACTTTGCAAACAAGTGCCTTTAACCTCTGATCTATCTCCCCAGCTCTGCAACTCTTTTCTTATGAGTACTAGTAGAATCTGTTAGGATCCCAGAGAATGACAAGTGCAATATGTTTTCTAAACTTTTAAGGTCATCTCGATTTTATAAGCGTAACAAAGTAGACTATATTCTATAACAACTCCAACACCTCAGTGTGGGGCTGGGAAGATGATGCAGTCATTAAAGGCTTGCAAAATCTCTGTGTTAATGTAGTAAAAGACAATTTCTTGCTCATCTCACCGCACACTGTGTGTTCTGGATTCTAGGGGTCGGAGGAGGTCCAGGCTGTGCTCTGAACCACTTACTCACAGAGGAAACTAGGCTCCTTTTGTCCTCTTCCATGTCTTTGGAACTGTCTTCTTACAGCCTGAGACTGAGGAAAGAACATGGGAGATCACCAGCCCTAGAGATGACCTGTAGCACTGTGTTCATAGTCTACTGACCAGCATATGGTTACATCCTGCTGCAAAGGAGACTATCGACGACCATCCCTCTGAGGGCTCTGGAAGCAGAGGCAAGCACGGATGATGGTGAGCATCAACAGGCTCTGTCACAACAGGGCAAAACCTCAATGTGAAGTTAAATATTTTTGAAATTCCAATTTTGTGTGCCTCATACAAAGCACAGATTCACTCCATGCATTATCTTGCTCATTGCTGGGACAAAATACTTGATTAAGTTTTAGAGATGAAGGATTTATTTCAGCTTACATTTGAAGGTTAGAATCCATCATGGCAGGAAAGGCCTGGTGGCAGGAGCATGAAACCGCTGGTCAGGTTGCATCTGCAGGAAGGAAGTCATGAGTGATGGATGAGTGACAGATGCTTCTGCTCAGCTCACATCCTCCTTTTTATTCAGTCTGGGACCGAAGCCCATAGCAGGGTACCACTGCAGTTTGCATGGGTCCTCCCACCTTCATTAAATCAATCTAGAAAATCCCTGGAACATTCCCAGAGATGGGTTTTTAACCATTGCAGTCCAAGTTTTGTCATGTTGTCCATCATTATTGATTTTTAATGTTGTGAGTTTTCATCCTGCTCTATTTCCATGGGTATTTTAGCGGGAAGTTGATAAAAGCTTCACTCAGGAGTGTAAGGCAGGTGCAAGTCTAAGCTGAAAGGTCGCTTGGAGTTCTCTATGGCAGGTGTTTTATGTTACTTTGTTTTGGACCTAAATGAAAGCTTGTACATTTATTTCTATGAAAATTCACTTCATTGGAGTCAGATCATTATTCAGTCTGAATCTTGATACTATATCTTCTGATCAGAAGGCCTGGAATCTCTGGGAATCATGTTTGACTTTCTCCAGGAAGCTGTTGCCCTTATAACCCAGATCATTTTTTCTGAGCATTTAGAGATTTGGGGGTGAGCGGGGAGGGATGCCCACTATTTTCTGACCAAACTATCTGCAAGAACTCTTCCATTTTATAATCCACATGCCCACCACAATCTCCTGCCTATTGGGCTAAGGAGTAGCATAAGGAATTGATCAGTTATGGGGTAGAGTTCTGGCTTCATTGCACTTATTGTCTGTATGAACTTGGACAAGGATTTCAGCATCTATGCGCCTCAATCCCTTTAGTAGTAAAATGGAAATAATATTACCTACTGAGGATTCATTTGCTAAGGGTTAATTACAGTAAAGCATGCAAAAATACCTGTTTTGGTGATTAATTAATAATCTCAACAAACAAATCAGTCATTCATTAAAAAGGGGAGGAGATTGGAGAGATGGCTCAGAGGGTAAGGTGCTTGCCTGCAAAGCCGAAGGACCCAGGTTTGATTTCCCAGTACCACATAAAGCCAGATGCACAAGGTGGTGCATGTGTCTTGTGTTTGTTTGCAGTGGCTGGAGGCCCTGGCACACCCATTCTCAGTCTAGGCCCTGACACACCCATTCTCAGTCTATCTCTCATAAAGAAAGAAAGAAAGAAAGAAAGAAAGAAAGAAAGAAAGAAAGAAAGAAAGAAAGAAAGAAAGAAATAATGAAATTCAACTGAAACATGGGAAGCAAAAGCCAGAGTTGGAAAAATCTCAGTGGTCAGGAGCACAGTTT